>JABAJU010000215.1:0-24738 GCA_018220975.1 Tephrocybe sp. 9980TJB | reverse complement strand
GCTTGCTTAGCGGCGAAATTGGTGACCTGCGCTCGATGCCAGAGTGGATGAGCGTAGATGGCCTCGAGGTGAAAATATCCTTGCGGTAAAAGGCGAGGAAGTTAGCGGAGGGGATGAAGTTGCCCTTGAAGATTAGTGGAGTCGGGCTCGGGAGCCCACTGGACCTCGATGGGGTTGAGAGTCATATCGTGGACTGCGAATTTGCGAACGCGGGGAGAGTTGTGCGCAGCCAAGGTCGTACCACGGGCAACGGCCTCGTCCTGGTTGAGGGTGGTGGAAAGAACCTTTCCGGGGAAAACGGAGGCGATGCGGTTGCGCACAGCAGGGATACGGGTGGAGCCACCGACGAGTTCGATCGCGTCGAGCTCCTCTACGGTGAGGCCAGAGTCCTCGAGTGCCTGTTTAATGGGCCCGGGGATGCGATCAAGGACATCGACAATAAGTTCCTCCAATTTCTCGCGAGTGAGGTGTCCTGAGGCATCGACATCCTGCATGATGTTTTCGACGTTGATGGGCGACTCGGCGTTTGCTGAAAGAACCTTTTTGAGCTTCTCACATCCAGCAGCGAGACGGAAGATGGCACATCCCCCGGCTCCAACTTCCTACCGTGTTCCTGGCCCTGCAGTCTGGGGAGCATAGATGATTGATTCTACTTACTGATTGAAATTTTTCGTTTCCTACTACTGCTCATTTAATTGGATTAATCGTGGACTTTGTAATACCTAATAATCTTTTCTAATTAAAATAGACATTGGAATTATCACCAGAAAATAAATTCATCTCCATATACTCGCGATATCCCAACACCTCGCAGACATGTTTGGAGTGAGAAGGGGGTGAGCAACGCCGGTTCTGTACCTGAAGATGACTACGATCATAACAACTCAATGACTCTGCGAAATGTAACTTGGTCAAGCGCCCCGACTGCAACTGCAAGGCAGTTGCCTGATGAATCGCAAAGTAGAAAGGTTTCTCCAAGCACTAGAAGATGTGGATTATGACTTGATGCACATAAGCAGTTCGGGGATGTGCTTCTTTTTTTGCGGTGAGGTCTTTCAGATTTAGGAAGTCAGGGACGGGTCTTCAGATTTAGGAAATCAGGGACGATCAGAGTGTAACTGTCCCGTGGCTTAGTTGGTTACGGCGTCCGACTGTTAACACTCTCAATCGGAAGATCGAGAGTTCAAGTCTCTCCGGGACAGTAACACATATATCCCAGCTTTTTGATTCCTGTATACCGTCGGCCAGCTTCCTACTTGGACGTTTGAATCTCAATAATCTTTTTCAAGCTTGTCTGGAAACAAAAAAGGAAATTGTATGCTGAGAATTTATATTGAAAGTTGGTAATATGTACATCGAACTCCTCTTATTTCTATATAGTGTAAGCCTTCCAGCAATTATCTTCGTACACATCGAAAGCTACAGAAGGTAATCAATCCCAAGTGAGTGGGGTCTACCACGAACTCCCCTCCCACGAACGAAATCTAATCGACATCCATCTCCGACGGGCCAGTTGGCTCACCCTCCGCAGCGGGAGCCTCCTCCTTAGGAGTCTCCGTCTTACTCTTGGGCGTCTCAGTGCCGCTGGGGACGATAGGCTTGGGCTTAGGCTTGGTGAGGATGGGGGTGGCGAAGTAGATGACCTCGTCGCGCTTCTTGCCGATCTCTGCGCTTGTCAGAACCGGATCGACGTTCTTTGCGCGCTCAGACTGCCTGATGTTTTGGTCCTCAAGCCACTTCTGCACAGTCGCGACCTTCTCGACGACGCTCTGCTTGTCCTTCTCGTCGATGTGGGCGTACTTCTCGTCCGAAGAGGTGGCCTGGGACATGTAGTTGTTGAGCGTCTCACGGAGTTGGGCGATCGCTTTGCTGCGCTCGTCGACTTCCTTGTAGCGGAAGGAGATGGGGTCACCGAGGACCTTGAGCGCGTCTAGGCGGGCGACGTAAGCGGATTTGGTGGCGTCCTCACCCTCCTCGGTGTAGAGCCAGTCTTCCGCCTCCTGGAGCGCAGCGAGAAGTTTCTCCTTCTCTGCGGCTTGGACGTAGGGAGCATAGCGGTCATCGAGCTTGCCACGGGTATCATAGACGTACTCCTCAAGAGCATTTTTGCGGTCCTGAGAGGGCAATTGAGTAAGCGGATAATTCCAACTCTCGGTGTTTACTCTAACGTACCTCAGTATCCATGACGAGCTTATCAGCGGCGTGCATGGCGTTCTCCTTCTCCCTCAAAGACTCTAAAATTGACTTGTCTAGTGACGCCGCGCCAGCGACGAAGGGGACCTCCTTCTTCTTGACGATCCTCTTCTTCTTTGGCGGTGCAGGTGTAGCACCCTCAGCAGCATCGACATCCATCGCAGCGGGCTCCTCCTTCTCCTCGATCTCCTCAACATACGCAGACTCGAACGAGAGGATACCGTGCAAGTTGATGCGCGTCTTGACCTTGACAGCAGTCGTGGGCTCGCCTGCAGGGTCAGCCGGGACTTGCTTAGCGGTGAACTTGGCGAGCCAAGGGTTGATGCCAGTAGGGATGAGCGCAGGCTCGGCATAGGCGGCCTCGAGATCGAAAGTATCCTTGCGGTAGAAGGTGAGGACCTTGGTGGAGGGGATGGGGTTGCCTTTGGGGTAGACGAGGAGTTCGTGATCCTCGTCGGTGGAGTCAGGCTCGGGGGTCCATTGGACCTTGATGGGGTAGGGGGTGATATCGTGGACTGCGAACTCGCGGACACGGAAAACGGGGGAGAGTTGTGCGCAGCAGAAGGTCGCGCCACGGGCAACGGCCTCGTCCTGGTTGAGGGTGGTGGAAAGAACCTTTCCGGGGAAAACGGAGGCGATGCGGTTGCGCACAGCAGGGATACGGGTGGAGCCACCGACGAGTTCGATCGCGTCGAGCTCCTCTACGGTGAGGCCAGAGTCCTCGAGTGCCTGTTTAATGGGCCCGGGGATGCGATCAAGGACATCGACAATAAGTTCCTCCAATTTCTCGCGAGTGAGGTGTCCTGAGGCATCGACATCCTGCATGATGTTTTCGACGTTGATGGGCGACTCGGCGTTTGCTGAAAGAACCTTTTTGAGCTTCTCACATCCAGCAGCGAGACGGAAGATGGCCTTGGGACTTGACAAGACGTCGATCTTGTATTTTTCCTTGAATTCTGCGGCAAAGTGCTGCACGAGAGCATAATCGATGTCACGGCCACCAAGATTGCGGTCGTAAGCAGTTGACTTGACTGTCAGCTGGCCCTTGGAGAAGGCGACGATGGCAACGCCAAGAGATGAGTGTCCAACATCGACGAAGGCGACATGGCGTGGGTTCTCGGCCTCGGGGAGATCAGATTTGGTGATACCATATCCGAGGGCGACGGCGGTCGTGTCATTGATGAGGCGCAGGGCATTGAGTCCGGCGATGGATGCGGCATCTTGAAGAGCGCGTCGTTGAATATCGGTATACCATCCTGGAACCGCGATCACGACATCCTGCACGCCAGTCTTGAGCTCGGCAGCTGTGATATCACGTATCTTGCCAAGATACATTCCGACGAGTTGCGTGGCAGAGAATTGTTGCCTTTCACCAGCGTAGTTAACCTTGATGATATTAGCCATATCGCACAATGCCTTGATAGATATATATCTCACCTCCACACCGACAGTACCATCCACATCGACCAATTGCGCATTGATAAATTTCTTCTCGACATTCTGGACTTCAGCATCAGAGAGAGTGCGGCCGATAAGACGCTTCAAAGATCCAATGGTGTTCTTGAAATTTGAAGTCTCTTGAGTTTTTGCGGCCTCGCCAATTGCACGTTGCTTAGATCCAAACCCAATGAGTGATCTTTAAATGACATTCAGCACCTCTGACTAGAAGATAACGAAGAACCACGCACGGTGTAGTACGATTTGAGACCTCATTGGTGATAATGTCGATTCCTCGGTGCCTTGCAACACCGATCTAAAGAACATGTTAAGTAGAGCGATATAGATATCAGATAGATCGCATACCAAGCTGTGAAGGGAACCAAAATCGATACCGACGACAGCCATGGTGATATAGAGGCAAGTATGATATGGACTAGAGGGAAAGGGCTACAGATAGAAGAAAGGAAAGATGAACGCGTGCAGATCGTTGTATAGCCAAAATTTAAGATCGGGAAGTTTTTTGCTTGGCTGTGGTCTTGTCTATAAATATGATCGATTCTTCCATAAGCTTCCGGATTCTTCTATAGCTTTCTGTGATATCTCAAATCGTCAATTTCGCTTCTAGTTCTCGGGGTAGAAATACACTAAAAGGGAAGGAAGAGTAGACACTAAATTTTCAAAAAATTTAGTGGCCCGTGGAAGAAATTATCTCTGGAGTTGTTCTACTCCACGGCGATAGCAACTTGTGCTTGGATGGTTTGGACATTCAGGTGAGATCATCATTAATGGATGAACAATCGGTGAGAAAAGTGGAAAAATAGAAGGGAAAAAGCAAACTGTCCCGGAGAGACTTGAACTCTCGATCTTCCGATTGAGAGTATAACAGTCGGACGCCGTAACCAACTAAGCCACGGGACAGATGAATGAAGGTCTTTTACAACAATATCTAAAGCAAATCTTTAGTGTTCGTGTATTTCAATCGACGAGACGCGATTCTACAGGCTCTTGACATAACGTCTTTCCTATTTTGTAAAGTGAAGATCAGTGGATGTGCTTTTGCAGTGTACTTCCACTACGCAGAGATCGTACAAATCGCACTCTTCGTCCGCACGAACCTACGAGAAAGATCCATGCATGTGCTTGTTAGCCTCACGCTATTGGACGAAAATGGGTAAGTAGCTATCTTATGTGGTGCAAACTTCAATCGATTTCGTATAAATTCCTTTGTGGATTCCAAGGCTGAAGGACCCTTCAATACAGCTGATAGCAGCGCCAGAGTCCAAGAGTATATCTTCGAACAAATCAAAGTCCACAGAACCCTTTTATGCTACTACGGTAGGCGCTGGAACGCAATCAACGTCATCTGTCGGATCCCCTCTGAGATCCTTGCTCGCACATTCAATCAAATCGTTGACGACGCCCCTATAGTGCAGACCTTTACACTGAGTACCGACCGAAGACCTTTTGAATCAGGCAAATCTTACATGTCTGCTCCCATTGGCGCAACGAGCACTCTCTACTCCGAGCCTATGGACTATGATAAAAGCCGGCTATTTAGCTTGGGCGTTAGAAATGCTTCAACGTTCAAAAAACGCACTCAATTTGTCAGTGATATCATCCGGGAAACTGAAAAATGCATACCCTATTTTAAGGAAACCTTTTACTTTCTATCTCCTTCGCATCAGAGATCATTTCAATCTCCCTCGCGCCTACGATAAGGACCTGAACAACCTTAGGGAACGTATTGAATCACTAGGTTCCCAGGACTGGGATGATTTAATGATGGAAGTACTGGAAGTGAACCTTGGCCCCAATATCATTGGTGCACCGCTCAAGCTTCTGGACAGAATTATCTTGGAATTAGCTTCGCTGAAGCATCTCTCACTGGATAAGTGTGAAATTCTCGGGCCCTCGATGGGTCAGCTTTTGCGTTTTATTTCGTAAATGCCGCTCCTCGACGTCTTCTCAATTACAAACCTCAACCCTCATCAAGAAGTATCGTCATCACATAACCCAAAAGGAATTCGCTTGAAGCACCTTTCGCAATTCACAATTTCGTGCAAAAACCTGTCAGTCATCACTTTCTCCTTCAATTATCTCTCATTTCCCAAGGACGATATCAAGCACTGCCTTAAATCTGCTGTTCTCCCCATTGCGCTGCAGACTCGGACATTAGATGACTCGTTCATCATAGCTCTATAGAAATTGGTTCAGTAGATGGACGATGTTGCTGATGGCGTTTTGGACATCATTTTATGGGACTATGTTCGTTTATGGAAGCTCAAAGAAAAGCAGCAAATAGGTGACTGGTCATGGCCCAGATCATGGAACTCAACAGCGCCGAGTATCGAACTGAAAATCGACAGGTTCCTCAACTTTGGCTCAGCGCTCAATGCGGCTATTTTGTGGGCCCTTCGCTGCGACCAGCTTGTTTCCTTGAAATGCTGCATGAGAATGATGCTAGCGTTTGGACCCTTATTGGGAACATTCCGCACCTCGAACAGCTTTCAGTCGAATTCAATGAATTTGTCCCCACGGGAGCATTATCTTCCGGAGAGTCGGAAACTTCCCCTCCTATAGTATTTCCAGCCTTGATATCCCTTCATATCGCAACTTGGGAATTCAAAAAGCAACGCAACGAGTCTTCATCGAATGGGTCTATTTCAATGAAGAGACTGTGACTTGGGATGAGTGGGTGCACAGGTGTAAAGAATATACACAAGTGGCAGCCGGAACAACTGGGCAACTTGGAGGAGTGGAATGGGTGTACATATGAATATTTCGACGAGTCTTGTAGTGAAGAGACTGATGGGGATAATACAGATGGACAGAGTGAGACTATTTAGTGTACATTATGTCGCGCTTTTCCTGAATCTGTGTTGCAAGTCTCCGCCTCATTTCTGACAATTGGCTCACAACATCAGCGGGAATTCCCGATGAGGCTGGCAATGCGTCTCGATAGAATCCTTGTCTGTCCCAATATGCCGCCATGCTCAGGTCTACATTCTCTTCCTCTCTGAGTTTAGAGTTGTTGAGTACCGCTGCCCTGATGAACAACGTTCCATCAATCAGCTCGGCCCCTGGGAGCTCAGTAGCCGCTAAATCTCCTTGTCCCGCCTTCCTACTCCCATATATTTCCGAAAAGTGTGCCAGAGCGCGTATGGATTTCGGGAAATGTGCATCGGGGAGTATAAGCGCCTCTTGGATTAACTGGAACCATGGGTTTGGGTTTCTGGCTAATGGCGAATCAGCCTTGGGGAGTGCGTCCTGGTGTGGTGCGGGGAATAAAGGAATAGGTCCAGGATTAGTCGAGGTCCCAGCAACAAAACCTTGAATGTCGAATCCTGGTCGTCCACGACCAATCCACCAGGTCAGACACACGGCGAAGAAGCTGCGGAGGAAGAGTTCCTGGGACTTGGGCTTGAGGTTGGCACAGATGGGGAAGAGGAAGAGAGATGAGGTGACAAGATGTACGCTGCATTTGTCATTGGTTAGACTTTTATGCTAAATGTGACACGATAGGAAAGCGCACTGGAAGAAATCTGTGTTGAAGGGCTTGTCTTTGGACCACCCTCCAACGGCGTATATCATAGTGTTCGCAAAAGCCAGTTCTTCGATTTTACGCTCAGCTTCTTGCGGATTCTTCTGGTCGAACGTCCAGGAGCTCACGTACTCGCTTACCGCGTCGCCATATTTATCGTTTATGTGGGAATACACAACAGCGTAATTCTCAGCTGCTGGAATGTCATCGAAACGGGGGTCCTTAATAATACGTGCAAGAATTGTCAATGCATGGGTGTTGGCTTGTTGAGCGTTCTCTGAAGCTGTCTTCCATCCTAAGTCCAGTCCCAAAGACCGGGCTGTAGAGGGCGGGTTCCACAGTGAAGCAGGAATTACGGCGGTTGAGCTCTTGAGATGTACGGCAGTCCAGGCGAGGCCTGGAGGAACAGTTCAGCGCGAGGAAGTCGTCTTTCTTTGTAATTGGCGCTCACCTTCAGCGACCAGTCCAGGCACACCAAATTCTAAGCCGTTGCCAATGTGGATCATGGGGTGCATGATTCCGTCCATGCACCTGTCTAGCATCCTTGGTTGATCTTCGTCTTTCTTTCCAGCAACGAAGTTCGCTTCCCCGGACAAAACGTATTCCTCGAGTACCTCAGCAGTGCCTCGTTTCTTCACAACTTCCGTGAAAAAATTCAAGTACGCGCTGTAATATCTAAAAAGGTGTTTCCTTAGTTATTTGGCCCGTAGGAGCAGGGATATCGCCTACTCATCATTGCCCAGATGCTCATTAAAGTTCTCCGTCGTAATACTTCCAGGAGATTCAAACCTCGGCAGGAGATACAGGCATTCAGATTCGTATGCAGCCCTGATGATCTCGTCATCTGCACCCAAAGCCCACAGCGCGAGCGCATAATGAACAGAGTGGCTGAATGCCTAGATTGAGCCTTAAGCCTTGACGTAATGGTGCTAGCACACTCACTTGTGGGGCCGGTAGTCTCGATCGAAGAAGACATGCCACTTCTCCTGGTTTTCTTTGATTATGTTCTGGGTAGTCTCTGTCGACTGAGGCGTGATTCCCGGCCATGTTCGAGGCACGAGTCTCGATCGCAAGGAAGACTCGGATGGGGCTGGAAACATGTCTTGAAACATCATATCGAGCGCGGGTTGTCATTTTTGTGACGCCTTCACTAGGCTTTTTAAGTGGTACAAACACTGAGTACTGATTTCCCACTTCTTTTGATGATAGCTGAATTCACACTCGTCCGAATATTGACAGTATATCTGCCGTGGTTCCGTATTACCATCTATCTATTTCTTCTTGCCTTAGCTTTCTTGGGACCACAGTACCCACAGTTCCATCACCCGTTGCGCAAAATTCTACCCCACAGATGGCCACATTTGAACAGCCTTGAGATAGATCAACCTGATTCCGTAGTAGGCTGTCGCGTTTTCACACTTTCTGGCCTATCTTTAGCTCGACTTTCACAGAACTCTCAAGCTTCAAGTTTCACCTCACCTTCAATTGCGCCCACGGATATCATGATGGAAGCTTTCATCATCCACATGTAGCCTCAAGATGGATATCTGACATGTCGCACTTCCTTGAGTTCCACTGGCCTAGAGATGAGCACTGTTATGTCTCCTAACTATCATTCCTGATGAGATCTGTCATTCTCAAGGGCGGGCGCTACTTATGTAACCTTTGAATACACTTTAATACGCAAATCCGTTTTTGGCGCGTGCCTGTTGGGAGGAGTTACACGTGCCACTGGCACTGCTTCTGTTATGACCATTGATGTTGATATCATCCCGTCACCACAGTGGTCTTACACAGCGATTGAAGCACATCAGGTGGTCATGAAAATGTCCTACGGGTGGGAAATGTTCAGTCACAACCAGGTCTACACAGCGTCAAGAACGATGTAAGAAAGATATCTCATCTATCACTGTATTTTCTCGGTGCCACAATTTTGATATTGCCCTTAGGTTTCAACGTGTCTGGCAGCTTTAAGTTTATTATGTCGGTCGTGTGTACAGTTCTAACATAGATTTGTAATCCTGTCGCACTTTCGCATCTTTGATGCCCACAAGTCCTGAACACATTCATTGAGATTGAAGAGACTGAATTGGAAATGTACATACGAATAATTAACACGCTCAGCTGAGCCACAAGTTACCCCTCATCTAAATTCCCTTGCCGCTGACGTTATGGACACACTCCCCAGCACAGAGTTTGCGAGAACTGCTTACGACCTGTATGTACCCGACGTCCATGTCATCCTTTATATTCTGTCCCTCACTTATTTCTCCGGTTAGGATGGCAGCAAAGATGTTTTCTCTCGCTTCCTGTGGTGGGTTTTGCGTAGTGGTTGTCGTCCTCGTCTCACCCATGTGTTCCAGTGATGCTATTCTACGATATCACAATCACTATGGCGGATGAAGTAGAACGTATCTGGAAACGACCGTTTACACCGTTGACGGTGTTATGGGCCTTGGCGAGTTTGATGTCACTCTTAAGGCTCCTGCCAGCGAATTTATTGTAAATGATCACACAGAACCGTTATGTTTCGCCGTTGGGATACATCGTGATTATCATTTGCAAGTCTAGAGATCCTGCTTCTTGGCCGCCATATTTAACATACCCATCTTTTAGCATTTCATCAGCAATGGAGCGTGGAGGTCTGCAATCGATATGTATTGTTTCCCGAGGCCGTGAAAGTGGTGACCTCGTTCGCGATAGGAGGTATGCCTTTGCATCCGTCTCTAGGATGTCTCGATGCCAATATGACTTCCCTGTTGTTAGTAATTTTCATCCTTCGGCTGTACGCAATCTACTCTCAGAGATTGCTGGTAGCTATCATCGGTGGCGCATGCCTTGCGGCAGAACTGGGAGTCAAGATTGTATGTGGAAATATCAAAATCTACTAAGCCGCGTCCAAAGCAATATGATTAATATCGTCTCTTATTCAAGTGGTCCTTTACTGATGGAATAAGGCTGGAACTTCCAGAAGGTACTGTCTTCCAATATCTTGTCGCCCAAGTTGATTAAATGCTCAATGCCTTTCTAGGTCTTGTCGGATGTATACTGACCGGAAGGTCAGACCTGTACGTGCAGCTTCCCTTACCAATGTTGGCCATTATGTTTATCTTCATATAGACGCATGGCGTTTACATGGATAGCAGAGCTCGCTTTCGGTAAGAAGCAATCCTAAAGCTCGACCCATTCATTGATGTACTACGCATTTATAGATTCCATCGTCTTTTTTGCGACACTTTTTCGCGTCTTTCATTACAAACGCATACGGTATGGTAATAACTGGAGTCATCTGGATTGCATACTTCGTGATGGTATACTTTTACCTCTCCACTCATCTAACTTGTTCTGAACAGCCTGACAGGAGTGCTGTATTTTGGTGTCATTTTCACTTTTAATCTGACTACTGTTTTGATATACATGGTAAGTTCCCATCCTAATTTGGTATGATGTCATTCACCAAGAACACCAAGCTTGCGCCACCCGACCTCAAAACTATCAATGCCAGCTTCAGCACTTTGTCAGTTATTGCATTATCACTTGTTCACTAGTACTTAGACTGATTCCCTCGCTAGAATAACAAGCCTCATGGTCTCCCGGTTGATTCTCAATCTACGGGAAGGCGCTGAGTGCTCAGTGGTCATGCAATCGGGGTCAGAACAAATACACTCTGGGCTTAGATTCTACCATAGATAGTTCAACTACTTCAAGTCTGAGGCATGGGCCCTTCCCTGATAAAGTTTCCAACTCATAAGCCTCCGCTGAGCTTGTAACATGCATGGGAGAATATATCTGAATTCTGAAACAGCTTGGAGCATATGCCGCACCCTGGCCCTCATGTCCTGCTTGATGGTGACAATCTCCCCAATAGCTCTCCGAGATTGTGCATGACGCGTGAATTCTAGAGACACAAAACTCAAAAGTACACCTCAGCTTTGTCGAATTACCCCTGATGTGATTACTATGAGAGTCGAGGTTACATGTACATCGGTTTCATCATGCACAATAAAAGCACTATCAATGATATCTGGGGTAACAGCAAAATGTGAAGATACAGATTGCATCCAGGGGGGGGGGGGGGTTCGGAGGTTCCGGGACCCTGCGGGCCAAGTTCAGTACATGTTGTCAATAGACTTTTCCCGTAGGACAGTGACGTTTTCAAAAGCCAACGCATGTCTCGTGGTTTTGTTGGTTGCGGTGCCTAACCTTTCAGTATGGATGATCGATAGTGAGGCGCTTACGGCTCATTCGAATCCCAATCAAGTCCTAAGACCCCTTCTTTCCTGCCCCGTACCGTGCCTTCAATTGCCTCTGCAAATTCTCTCAATGCCAACATATCATCGCTCAGTTTCTTGTGAGCAGAAAGGTCCCAAACGTCAGTGCAGCTACTCCAAGTGCACATTGCAAAGCATCTTCCCGTTCTTGGCCACATTGAGAATCAATTGAAGTGAGAAGATCTTTGAGGGTTGGGATTCGCTGTCAGCAACGTTCGAATTGAGGGCTTATTAACTTCCTGGCATATGAATCAAGAAAATGAAAAATAAAAAAAGGAGGTAAATCCAACAGAAAAAGGTGAACCATACCCTTATGGTTTCCTGTAGCATGGTACAGAGCAACTATAGTTTGGAAAGGTTTAGTAATGTTCGTGCCTTGCTAATTAATCGTAACGAGGCTCGCTAGACTACAAAACATGATGAACATGTATATTTTGATAAATTTTGTGTACATGCTTCACATTCTGTTGCCTTGGGGCTGGGAGCCATGTATTGACCCCACATACTTGGATGAGCAGAGAAGACGAATGAGTCTCTTCAAGTTGTAAGTAGCCAGGTGATCATCATGTGCAACTGACAGGTGTGCACGTGATGGGTGAGAATAATTAATATCATCCTCCTCTCTTTCTTTTAAATGTTCACAAGGAGGTCGCAGATGCATAACCCAGCCAGCGAACTTCTGCCGCATCTCCACCACCGATACAGTTTCGTTCATTAGGGTTTGGCCACACTTTCTAAGATGCTGGCTCTTCAGGTCGTCTATAGCTTATTGGGATCACTGGTCTGTGAGTGCAGGGCACTTTTCTATCCAGCTTTTTATGGAAGAATTTCACATGTACAGACCTGAGTACGCGATTCCATGGCTCACTGCTTTAATTCACACAGCATGTGGGGCCGTGTGACTGGTCTCTGTTTTGTTTGATACGACATCCATATGACGCGGATACCATCAATCCTCGTACTCATCCTTTCGTCATACACTCTCTCACTGAACGCACATCTCGTCTGGTATGGTCAAGTATATTTATTATCCATTTTCATAATAACGATCATTCTCAGAGGTCCGAACAACACAACATGGGGATCTTAATTATAGGAGTGCGTTGGCTGGGAACGGCACCTGGCTACTGCTCAGGTCACCGTTGTGTGGGATTACGAAAAGTCGGCTTCGTACCCAAGGATGATCCCTTTGTCTTCGGGTTTCAGCTCTGCACACTGCCGCGCGTTCTGCGAGTGATACTGAAGGCTGTTTTCTGTTGGAGGTTCTGAAGGCTTGTTTGCAGAAAAGTCAGCAGTTTCATCCTGTCCCTTGTGTTTGAGACTTGATCTTGATAATTCGATCTGCCTTGATCAGTCCTTTCTCCTCCCAGCGTCAGCACAAGCGCAAGCTGCTCACTTGGCTCTATCAGAAATGAATCGCAAACGAACCCACCCGGATACAGTAGCTGCAGCCTTCTTTTTTGCCAAAGTAGGAATTGTTGTCTTAGCAGAGTCTGTCAGGTTGCAAGATATATTATACATTTCATAAATCAAAAAGTTAAGGATCTCTTCTGTAAATTCAAGGTCAAAGACAAAATAGTGGCAAAGGACTGGATATACAAATGTTTAAAGTCTGGCTGTGGGGTGCTTCTGCTTGCATTTATGCCCTCTTGAGTATAGTCGGTATCTTCATCGCCAAATTGAAGCTCTTTCATAGTTGGGGATGTATGTCTCCCAATACAAGAGTTATTAGTTGAGAATGAAAAGTCATCACACAGTAGAAGCAAACATCAGCAGGAATAGAGAATTCATGGAGGTGCTACATACATAGCACTACATAGAGCCATAGTTCTGTAGTCTACTTCCCCTCTTCATAGTGCTCCCATAGTGTCTCCATATCTTCATCGTGCTACATAATGTCTCCACATCTACACAATGCTCACAAATATCAGGCTACACCGGCTCGAATCTATCTTATATTCATCTTGTTAAGACATAGTAGTGCTATAATACTCTATTGAATTATGGGTCCTCCGGTTGTTTGTACCGGCCTGTTCATCATCTGGCATCGTATCTCATGCACCATTGAAAAAGTCGGCATTTTCATCTTGTCTGTCACTGGTGTTGAGATTTGATCGATGATCTTTTCTTTTCGTTAGATCTGACTTGATCTGGCTTTTCTCCTCCCAGCATCAGCACACGCGCAAACTGCTCACTCGGATCCATAAGCTAATCCCAATGCTTCCCGGACAATACGCTCAGCATCCTTCTATCCGAGATACAAACGCAGCCATTCTATGAAAGCGAATATGCCCGTCAAAGGTTGGTGCTGTGTATGTCACCATTTCTTCTTCCTCAAGACACCGCTGACTAAATCCATAGGGTAATCGTATGGAATATTAAAAGAGTTGAGCAGAGCTGTTTTGTGCTCATCAGCTCCATGTCCACCTATACATTTGCAACCCAGAACGTTCTCAACAGCGACATAAATGGCCATGAACCGTATGCAATTTCATATCGGACGGCAACGACCACCAGAAGACTTGGTGGTAACAAGGCAACAACGCTTGCTCCTCCTCAACAGCTACGTGGACAACAAACTCACACAGATCGTGGCATCGATTAATTGGAAGGACTCACAATTTGAGATTGGGGGGATGCATCGCAAATGGTCGACACTGAGAAAGAGTGGGCGGGATATTTAGTTCGGTAGTTCAAGTTCAACGTTTCTCCCTTTCTATGCACTGATCCGCTCATCGTAGTGTGCGCGAATGGTGCTGGTCGAATAATAGTTATATTGTGAAAGATGAAGACGGCAAGTGGGCGGTAAGCTTTTCCTTTTAAATGTGCCCTCTTCTGTAATTTTTATCTACAATCCTGGCAGGTAATGCCTATGCATTCTCCGGAATCAGTTTACGCTACATTATCCTTGCACAAAAATCACTTTCGGCGTTCTCCAGAGCTAGCGGTCATGTGGTTGTCTCCCAACATTCCTTAGAAGGACAGAACCTTTATAATGCTCCTATTGTTGTATTCTGAAGCAACGAGGCAACAAAACAAAGTGCGTGACGCAATCACTTGCTTCAACAGCTGATACTTGAGGGCTGACTCATTCTTTTGCATGCTTTTCAGCAAGATACCACAGATGTTGTGGTAGGAGGCGTTATTGGAGGCATCATTACTGCAATCACTGCTTCGTAATAAGACAATTTCATACTGGTTGCGAAATCCGACAATGTTGGTACCTCACCAGGACACAAATTTCGTGATCCACCCTTCTTAAGAGATCAAAGCCATGGCATATCGATTGCCATTCTATCACAGACAGCCCTCTCCGCCTCCTAGGTTCGAGAAAACGATAGGATTCATATCGTACTTCTCACCGTGTCGAGGCGGGAAGGTGGATCGACTGTGAGGAAGGTGTTAATTTTTTGATGCCTTATATAAATTAGTGCTTACTTCTTTGCTTGACGGATCTACTTTGCAAGGCTGTGATTACAGTACGTAAAAATATCGATCCTTGGAGTACTAATGAAGACAATGACGACCGCAAGAGATAATGTCAGATGTTACTATAGGAACATCGAGCGATGCTGATGATAAGAGCGATGCTGATGATAATGATCACAATTAGAGCTCGTCTCCGGACTCCAACGACATCGACGTCACTCACAACAGACACTCTCCACGTACTTAATAGCAATGGAAACAACATAAACCTGGCAGCCCGCCGTGTCTTCATCTTCATAGATTCTCTACGGCATGGCGACCTACACATTCACCCATAAAGACATCCTCAATAGCACTCTCCATCCCATCGCGTTTCCGTCGTCATTAGCACCGCCTGCGACTTATCGAACCAGTACGAGCTCAGGGTACTTCGTCGGGAATAAAGTCACAGGGCTCTACACGCCGTTAGGTGTCTCAGGGAAGATTCATTGGAAGTCCAATGAATTCGAAGTCAGTGGGGTGCGACGGGCCCTAACGGTGATTCATAAAAAGGTGGGATTCTCAAATTGGTGAGTCAAACGGAGGGCTGGATAATATGGTTCTAAAACAAGTATCTATTGTAAAGGACGCAAGAATGGCGCTGGGGATCTCGGTCGTACGTTGTCCAGTCCGCAAATAACCAATGGATCGTACGTTTACTGGGCCTTCAGTTATTTTTTTGTGCTGATTGATATCTAGGCAACGCTCATCAACCCTCCGCGACCAATGCCCGTTGCTGTCCTGGTACCATATAAATCTCATCTCTTCAGCTCATCAGAACCTGCGACTCTCTCATTGGCTCAAGGTTTGCTGACATCGGACGAAGAAGTATTCTTGACGCTCGTGCTCTTATACTCCGAGGCGAAGAGGCTGCAACAGAATGTGCGTTACTTAATTTAATCTTGAGGTTGTGAGTTGAGATGTTAATCGACGACGTTGGGTTCATCAGCAAGCGACTGGCAATGCGGCGACAGCAGCTGCGGTATCGTGAGTGTTGCAACTCTCGTATGTACCGTACAATGCAGGGTTTATCGACCACTCAAACCTATATTCAATAAGCATACATGAAGTTAGAAACGCAAAATGATGTTAAAAGTAGGTTCATTGAGCATTCCTCATCTTTGCCATGACGGAGTCGCGGCACTCAAAAATACCAAGGTTGACTTTTTGATCTTTTTTTGTTCTTAACTGTTCAAACGTTCAAGAACGTACTCCCACCATCACCTTAACGTGCATTTGTCCACATGCTACGTGTGAGCAACCCATTCCCAAGTCCGCCAATCCATCTGTGATCGACGCTTGCAAATCACATTGAGTTTGAACGACCGCTGCAGTTATAAGTCCTTGTAAGTCTATTCCGTTTGCATCTCTGATCATACGTTCTTACTTTACCTAACTAAATTCTGCAGTACAGCATATGCACAACCGTAAAAGTGGTTGATGCCACTGGGGAATCTCACGACGGTGTGAGGCACAATGCCATTCCCAAGCAAAGCTACATCTTGCTCTATTCTGGGATGGATTCCGTCATCTTATTTCAACGCGATTGTCAGACTGATTGTTCCGTGGAAGATAAAGATGTCATTCAAGCCACACTATCCAGCTCTGGGTGCTCTCGAATGGGGTTAAGGTTTTGCCGTGTAGCGCTAAATTTTACCTGCGCAATTCTTTATGCCTCGTGTATAACATATTCAACCCATTCCTGATAAAAGGAGTGGGGTTCCTCCTTCTATGGCGGACCGCTGGCCTCCTGACTATCTTCTTTGTCTTCACTCCTTGGCCAAAACCATATGGAGGCTCGCGCACATGCGCTGAAAGTTGGAATGACTCCCACAGAAAATGACTTAAATACTTCTCGAAACAGGCAGGATTCTCATCCACTTCAGAGCAGACTTCATCGCCATGAAAGCTACCATTGCTACCGCTCTCGTATCATTTTTGACCATCACTGCTTTTGCGAACCCTGTGCCGAAGCCCAGCACACCATTTAACTATGCATCTGGCTCTAAAAAGTCCATAGCTAACTTGAAGGACAAGATTAAGAACGTAGTCTGGATTTTGCTCGAGAACCGTTCCTTTGACAACCTCCTTGGTGGTATCAAAGGCCGTGGCTTCGATAATCCTATCAACAATGGTCCCTTCTGCAATCCCCAGAACGTCAGTGACCCTAAGGGTACCATATTTTGCTCCTTCTTCCAGGATTTCGACTCTGTTATTAACGATCCCGACCATTCTATCACCGGCTATAATCTTGGGCTGTACTCGACCTTTAGCCCAGACAATGCAGCTATTGCCAATGGTACACTGAGGCCCAACTTCCAGGGCTTTGTCGATAAACAGCTCGTGTCGTATCCCACTCTCGATCCCTTGGTAGCTGGTGAGCAGGTGATGGGTTATTACTCAGCCGATGAGATCCCTACTCTCGTCAACATCGTCGAAGAGTTCACTACTTTTAACTCTTGGTTTGCTGGAATTCCCGGTGTAAGTCATTCAGTGAAACTTCAACAGATTTCTCTGACTACTCCTTGTCTTTCTGATTCGCAGCCCACTAACCCCAACCGTCTCATTGCATTGGCAGGAACCTCTGCTGGTCACGGCAGCAACGACAACACCTTTAATGTAGCCGGCATCACTGTTCCTAGTGTCTTCGAACAAGTTGCGGAGAAAGGGTTATCCTGGAAGAACTACGACGGCACCAACGGCGCCTTTGCTTCCGACGCCTTATTCTTCAAGTCAATCGCGGCTAACCCTACTAACGTTGTGCCCCTCGAGAACTTCTTTCAGGATGCCTTCCTCGGCCTGCTCCCCAATTTGGCCTACATTAACCCCTCTTGCTGCGGCACTGATACCAACTCCATGCACCCCAGTGGAAATGTCTCTTTCGGCCAGGTTTTCGTCAAGCAGATCTATGACGCCATCCGGACTAGCCCTCAGTGGGAGTCCACTATGCTTGTCATCACATTCGATGAGACTGGCGGCTTCTTCGATCACGTTGCCCCACCTCTCGCTGTCCGTCCTGACAATCTCACCTTCACCTCCACCGCAGACGATGGGAGCGTCTATACATTCGACTTCAATCGTCTAGGCGGCCGCATGCCCACCTTCTTGATTTCGCCTTACACGCTACAGGGTTTCACCGAGAATAATGGGACCAACCCGGTTACCAATGAAGCCTACCCATACACTGCTACGTCTGTCCTGAAGACTCTCGGATACCTTTGGGATCTCGAGGATTTGACTCCCCGTGTGTCTAATTCCCCCGCTTTTGACCACCTCATTGGTCCTACCTTCCGCTCGAACACACCCGCGACTCTTGCCAATCCTCACACCTTCCCCCGTGCAGTTTAAACTCGCAGTCAAACTCATTGTGTCCAAATTTTTCTGAGGTAAGTTACTGTTCTTTAATGAATGGACGTCTGCTCACCAAGCATTCACCTTCGTCGTGAATAAGTATTGTAGTACCTAGATGGTGGTGAACTTGTATTAAGCACTAAAGTGGTTGGATTGTATTCATAGTTAAAGTTGTACAAAAATGAAATTGGTGTCATTTCAAGGTGAAGAGTCAATCAATCGCGCTCGAGATGTAGTGTATGCCGGAGAAGCGCTGGCCTAAATATTAGTAACAGGAAGGATCTCACAGATACAACCCAGCAGAAGGAGGGGGAGCCAGTTTTTTCGTCCTCTCGAAATCACTCACCTGCTGCTATCTCATCGACCAAAGAGAGGACGAGGTCCAGCGCGGTGAGGTGCAAGAAAATACCACAGAAAAAAAGGGCATGGATTCACTCTAAAAACGTCCGCTCTCCGAGTCCCCAGTAGTAAGGGTATGCAGGAACAACTATCCCCTCACCCGCTACACTATATTACCCCATCAGGTCCTCGTCGTCCTCGTCCGAGTAGCCTTCCCAACCGTCTTTCTTGTCCCATTGCCTACACCCCCATCCACCTCCTCGACCTCCTTCTTCACCTTCGTCCTCGACACCCTAACCTTCACCGACGCCTCATCCTTCGCATTCTCCTTATTCACTCCCGCGGGCGCACCATGGGCAGTAGCTGCAGGCGCTGTGGCTGGAGCCTTTCGCGCCCTTCCTGTCCCCGTCGTGGTAGTGGTGGTGGCGGCGGTTGGAGTCTTCAATGCGCGGCTTCCTTTCGTGGTCGTGGTGGTAGCAGCAACTGGCGCGCCATCATCCGCGTTACTTCCACCTACAACGCGTTTCCTTCCCTTCGCCGCCGCAGTCGTCGCAGCGACACCCGAATCTTCCACAATCGTACTCGTACTCGCAGTCGCAGTCTTCGGCTTCACGCTCCTCGCCCTCGGGATTGGAATGCCCCTGGTCGTCGTCGTTGTCGTCGCTGCCGCCGTCCTGGTCGTAGTCGCAACACGCGGTACACGCCCTCTCTTCACCGGAACGGCAGGCTCTTCCACAGGCGTTGCTCGCGCTTCCTCCTCCTTCTCTTCAACCACCGTAGAAGTAATAGACGCAGGCTTCCGGCTCGTCGCTCGTTTCTTCGCCTGTACGGGCTCAACTGGGACAGACGGTGCACGAGTCCGAGAAGGCGTTGTCGCCCTCTTCTGCATGCGCTTGACCGGCGCCGGCACGGGTTCAGGTTCAGGCTCAGTTTCGTCCACTGGCTCCTGCACCGGCTCTTCCACATCTGGCTCCACCTCCTCAACGTCCTCGGGCTCAGCAGTAGCACCTCTCCCCGTCCTGCCGCGACTCCGTGCAGGCGTCGTGGCCCTCTTCGGTCCCCGCTTCGCAGGCACGCGCGCAGGCACAGGCGTAGGCTCCTCTTCTTCCTGCATCCCCATCCCCATCTCGTCGTCAAGGCCTGCTTCCGCTTCTGCCACTGGCTCCGGTTCTGGCTCCGGCTCCGGCTCCGGCTCAGCGGTACGCCCGCGCCGCCGCCGAGCAGGCGTCGTAGCCTTTTGTGTCCTCTTCACCTCTTTCACCTCCTCTTCCTGCATTTCCATCCCCATTTCATCATCGTCTCGCTCTGGCTCTGGCTCGGCAGTACGCCCGCGCCGGCCGCGAGCGGGCGTCGTAGCCCTTTGTCCCCTCTTCGCCAGCACCGGCCCCGCCACCGGCACAGGCGTAGGGTCCTCCAGCGCCTCTGACTCTGCCCTCCTAGTCCGCCTCGATGACGAGGGTGGTTTCGTCGCCGGCACCGGAGCTGAGGTCTCCACATCCTCCAACTCAACAGTTGGAGCTCTCGACTTTGATTTCGACCTCGGTTTAGACTTGGAGCTTGAGCTTGAGCCTAAGCTCGAGTTTGCCTTTGATTTTGAATTTGATTTCGAAGATGGTTTCTGCTAATGAGGCGATACGAAGCGTCAGTTTATACTTCGTGAAAAAAAGAGAAGGTATTGCTTACTACCGGTTCGGATTCTGACGCATCTGCGTCTGGGTTGGCTTCGATTTCACAAGATAGAGACGAGTCATATGGGTGCTCTTCATGCTCGGATTGATCCATTTCCATTTCCATCTCCATCGCCTCTTCCTGGGCTTTCGCCTCTGCATCCACGGGTTGCAGATCTTCTTCCTGCTCCTGCTCCTGCTCCTGTTCTTGCTCCCCTTGCAGTTGAGGTGCATCCTGCGCATCCATGCTTTCACCCTCGTTCATCTCCCCATCTCTATCGACATCCATCGCCTCAGAGATCTACGCATCAAGTCGAATTCAATCACTGAAACGCGCGAACAGAAACAGGATAAAACTTACTTCCACTTCGCGAGTAGCACCCTTTATCTCCAGCCCCTTCACATCCCACCCACCAGAGCCAGAGCCAGATGCAGCTGCCGCTCGAGATGCAGGCTGAGGCGTACGAAGCAACGAGAATCCCTCCATCGTTGCCCCGGGCCCTGGGCCTCCGAGTCCCACCTCTCCCTCTGCATCATCATGATTATCCTCCCAAGCCAAACCCACACCTAACCCAGCCTTCGCAGGCGTCGCAGGCACCGATCCCGACCCAGGAACCACGCTCCTCCTCCTCTTCATCCCCTCCACCGTCTCCCTCATCCTCTCCAAAAGACTCCTCGTATCCTCCTCCTCCTCCCTCTCCTCATCCAGCGCAAGTCCCGTCCCTATCCCCGTCCCCGTGCCCGTGCCCGGCTTGAATGGCGTGTTGCGGGGCTTGGTGGGCGAGAGCGTGACGAGGCCCAGGGGGCGTATTTTCATTGGGGATGATGCAAATTCGGAAGAGGAACCCAAACTTGAAGTTGAAGTTGGCTTGGAGGGCGAGAGCGATAGTCGCCCGATCCCCACCCCCGGCCCCGCCGCGGCACCGGAACCGGGGACGAACATACCCCCAGAGACGTGCGCATCGCGCACCGCACTTCGTCTGCGTTCTTGAATAGCCTAGAGATTTACGTCAATTTCAATTCCCATCAGTCTAGGTTCACAGAACAACAAACATACCTTTCGCTCGTCCTCATCGACACCGACACCGATTCTCCTTGGCGTCATCAGGTTCTGTACCTGCTGCTGCTGTGACGGAACCTGCAACACCCTCTGCGGCGAAGCCTGTGCTCCGGCCCCGACCCCGGCCGCAGGGGGAGGAACAACAATATCCTTAACACGCCACACCTCAGGCTGTCTCACGACCCTGCGTGCTTCTCCCCCTCCCAGGGAAAACCTTTGCGGGCCAGCACCAGCACCAGCGTTGCTGCTTGGGTTGAGAATAGGCTCAGACTTGGATGTGTTCATGCCTAGACGGGGCTGGGGGGTCATGAATGCGCCTAGGGCACGATGGACGGGGCGTGCGGGGGTTCGTGAGTTGAGGGGGAGGGGGACTGGGTGTTCGGCGGCTTCTTGTCCTTGTTCTTGCTCTTCTTGTTCATATTCGTGGTCCGTCTCTGCATTGAGGGAAGAGGACGTAAGGACCTAGATACGACTATGTCAATCATCTCGCTTGATTAGGAAAATACGTCAATATACGCATGTACCTGATTGTCTTCTTCCTGATGTTCAACCTCGTCGCCGTATTCATCCTCTGAGGAAGAACTATCTACCTCTTCCTTTGAAGGGCTCGAGCTCCGATTGAAAGGCCAGAGACGCTCAAGACTCTTCCGCCAAGTTAATCTAGGCCGTGGCTTCTCTTCGTCTTCTGTACTCTTCAACGGTTCTTCAACATCCTCAGGCACGTCTTTTCCATGGTCTTGCTGCTCCTCCTGTTCATCCTCCACCACATCCATTTCGATATCCATGTCAACATCCTCCTCCTCTCCCACATGATTCCCACCATCATGATCAACAACATCCAACATCACCTCCATCTCTTCCCTCTCCTCGTCCTTCTCGTCCTCCCCCTCCTCCTCCTCCTCCTCCTGGTGTTCCCAATCACCATACCTCCCCCTTCCCCTCCCCACATACCCCCTATCCCGCTCCATCTCCTCAATCTCAGCTTTCATAACCGCACGCTGCGCACTCCGAATGAGCACAGCCCTATGGAGCGGATTCGTACTCGCACCGCGCGAGCGCGGGCGCGCAGGTGTCTGTGGTGGTGCCTGGACCGGCGCAGGAGACGACGGGACTGGTACGCGAGGCTGGGGCGCGTGGAGCTGGAGGGGTGGTAATGGATTAGAAGGGGGAAGAGGAGCGACGCGGTCGACGTCCTCGAGTATGACGAGGTCATTATCATCTTCGACTACGCGTGGGTGGTTACCATCTACCAGTACGATTTCTTCTTGTTGTGTTTCCTCCTCTTCATCATCGGAGGAGTCAGGCTCTGGAGCTTGTATGCCGCGTTTGAGGGGAGACGTGGAGGTGGTTGCGTAGCGCGGTTTAGTAGGAGAAGGGGAGTTCATCCATTTCGCCCTAGGGCGAAGTGGGCTTTGTAGGACACGGAGGTTTTCTCTCGGGTCTGGAGAAGGTCGTGGGTCGAATACATGTGCGGATTGAATTAGAGAAAGACGAGGGCGGCGAGGGGCTATTATATATCATAATTAATTCCAATAATAATAATAATAATAATATAATCAAATTAAACCCCACTCACGCACTGGGCTCGCATACAACTGCGCTCTAATCTCCTTGGGCGGATACACGAATCTAAACTTCTTGCCATGGATCTCAATCTCCGAGCCTCCAGGCAACGGCACAGTCGTCTCCTGCCCTCCATGTGGAGTAACGAGACACCCATCGACAATGACGCCCTTCTCACCAAGTACACTCAGAAAAGCCTTTTTCTCTTCATTAAACACAAGTTTGCAATGCACAGGCGCGACGTCGTCGTAGTAAAGCCTCACACCACATGCAGGCTGACGACCGAATGTCAGAACTTCGTCGTCGATGCCAAAGGAGGTGAGAGGGGTGCCGTTTGGGTCGAGGCGCTTGAGCAGGGATAGTGTGCCGTAGCGCCCGACTTGAGGGGGAGCGGCCATGCTCATTGTGGTTTGTTGCAAACCAGAGTCGCGTTGATCGTCCGGTTGATTTGCATCACGTGAGCGTTCTTTTGTTTGGTTTGTTTGGGTCTGCACCAGATATCTGGTCATCCTCGAACAAACAAACACCTTCGTTAGTCCTAGCCTTTGACGACACCCAGCCCAAGTAATTCGTCAAACTTTTTATCCTACACCACTGAGTTGAGATGGCTACCAAACTGTTATACCCCAAGCCTTCGGGACGAGGCCCCCCTAAGTAAGTGATTTTTGAACCCAGTGACCGAATCAGCTGCCAGTGCTTTCCTTAAAACATTTCTTCGTCGAGCATCAATCATTGCGTGCCAGAGTTACTTACTATCAAAACGCAGTTCTATGGGATTGGGAGCGCCTGCCGACGTCCCAGTTAAGGGTCCTTCGAAGCCAAAGGTCGAGAAGCCAAAGGTCGAGAAGCCAAAGGTCGAGAAGCCAAAGGACAAGAAGTCAAAGGACGAGAAGAAGAAAAAAGATGCTGCTAACAGTTCTAAGAGCAACATAAAGGGCAGCAGCGGCAGATGATCATCGACCTCGTGATCAGGCGAAGTGAGCTGTCTCCATTCCTTTCAGTCTTTCAGTCTAGTGTGACGACTCAATCAAACTCATCGATCTTTCAGATCTTATCCGATTTCGAACACACACCCCTTCCAGCGACTTGACCCTTGTACCTCCCTCTTTATTAAGGCTTTATTCTCATAGACTGCTTTTCGATCTTTATAATCACCCACACCCTAGAAAACTCTACTGTCACTATCTACCGATTTCCCAATTATTCCTCCGTCACAACATACGTAGAATCGCAACCACTCTTGTGGTTCCTGTCGTTGGTTATTTTGTTGCTAGACGCCGCTGTGCGGGGCTGGGCCGGAAGAAGGTCGAATACAGGGAACAGATATCTCTACATCATGGCACAATCTGATTCAAGTTTTCGAGCGCTACGTGTACCACGGGTCATTGACTGTTTTCGAAGCACGTCGAACCGCATAGTACCACCTGGTTCCAGATCACGTTACATTACCTGCTGTCACTCTCTCAAAATGGATCCGAGCTGGCAAGTCAGATGCTGAATGTCAATGTCGTGCCAATGTCTCTAAAGGTTGCCGAGTGTACCGCCACTGAACTCGATCATGATCGCACGGGAGATCGAAAATAAATGTATTGCTCGGTTATCGGATGACGACACAACAGGACATCCGGCGCTCGCGTCGGGAGACCTGTGCAAGGCCTGTGTAGAATGTGCGCGCCTCGTCCAAAAAATATTTTTCTTTCCACTTCCCGCCTTCCGACATGAAAATGGTATATAAAGCCCACGAAACCGTTAATTCTGACCAGTATCAACTCATCTTATCCTTGACATATTCTCTTCATCATGAAGTTCACCTCCACTATCTGTGCGCTCGCCGCCGTTGCCCAG
>JABAJU010000214.1:0-25060 GCA_018220975.1 Tephrocybe sp. 9980TJB | reverse complement strand
TGTCCTGTAGATGCATCCCAGATTCTGATTGTCTGGTCATCTGATCCTGACACAATGTGCCTGCCATCTGGTGAGAATGCAACAGACTGGACCCAATCATGATGGCCTGCAAGAGGCTCACCAACCTGCTGTCCTGTAGATGCATCCCAGATTCTGATTGTCTGGTCATCTGATCCTGACACAATGTGCCTGCCATCTGGTGAGAATGCAACAGACTGGACCCAATCATGATGGCCTGCAAGAGGCTCACCAACCTGCTGTCCTGTAGATGCATCCCAGATTCTGATTGTCTGGTCATCTGATCCTGACACAATGTGCCTGCCATCTGGTGAGAATGCAACAGACTGGACCCCACGATGATGGCCTGCAAGAGGCTCACCAACCTGCTGTCCTGTAGATGCATCCCAGATTCTGATTGTCTGGTCATATGATCCTGACACAATGTGCCTGCCATCTGGTGAGAATGCAACAGACTGGACCCCACGATGATGGCCTGCAAGAGGCTCACCAACCTGCTGTCCTGTAGATGCATCCCAGATTCTGATTGTCTGGTCATCTGATCCTGACACAATGTGCCTGCCATCTGGTGAGAATGCAACAGACTGGACCCAATCATGATGGCCTGCAAGAGGCTCACCAACCTGCTGTCCTGTAGATGCATCCCAGATTCTGATTGTCTGGTCATGTGATCCTGACACAATGTGCCTGCCATCTGGTGAGAACATTACACTTTCAACTGGCCCTTTTGTCTTGCTTACAATTGGCTCTACCTCTGGCCAAGTTTCCTCTCTTCCCTGTATTATTTTTACAATATTTTGAAAATGTGGCAAGTATTTTTCAACTACCACTGATTTGATTGGAGCAAAACATAAACCAGAGTAATAGACTTGCGGAGCAGACAGCTGATATCCCTCTTGAAAACGCCTTTCAAATTTCACAAAGTCCTGAAGAATAATGTTTATATTCTCATATTTCTCTCTCTTACTCATCAATCAGCTTATGTATGAATAAAGCTTCTCTGTATCTTACCTTTGCCCAATCTACAAACATAGGCAAAAGTATGCCTGGCCCTTCCTGCTGTGTTCCCATATAGCTATGGGCCTCAAGCCAGAATAGAAATTTATAGTCCAAGAAGAATTCTATTTCTCTTGCAATTTCAAGTTTTTCTCCTGGTAACAAAGTTTGTAAATGATATGCTGCATATTTACTGGCATAGGCAAGCCCTGATGAAATGTTATCTTTCACTCGCTGAGGCAAATCCTCAATATCAGAATTGAAGGCAAATGAAGTAGGCAGGTTACACATATTGAAATGAAGTTCTGCATTCATAATTTTCAGACATGCCAGCACAAGCTCCTCCTGATAACAAGGGTCTAGAGCAATATGATAAACCCCACTTTCAGCAGATGTAATCAGAAAATCACGCATAGATGTATGAAATGGTGTAATAGGCTCATCAATTGTAATGCCACTAAGCATGGAGCCAAGACACAGAAGACTAGTCTTGATATCTTCCTGCTCATTGTTGGATAACAGTGCAGCAGCAAATTTATAAAACACTTCACGAGGTTGAGGTGATTGCACAAGAAAAATCCATGCCATGAGGTGCTGAAATGCCTTCAGAATTTCTGAGTCATTCTGAAAATACATGCTTAAAATGGCATGATAGGTCAGATGCAATGAAGTTCCAGGTGCTCCTTTCAATTTTTGTAGAATGTCCTGACGAGCTGCTGCTGACATCAGTTGATGAGATGATTTTGTCAATTCATTGCATAACAAAGCAGCACATTGAAACAAGCCCTGAGATGCTTCTGCAACCTCTGAAATATGAAGTCCAAAAGGTGTTCTTTTTAGTTGTGATGAAATAAATTTATAAACGTCATCATGAGTATGCTTTTCCTCATCAATGCAAATGTTCAAGGCATCAACATCACTGAATGAGTTCAGAGTATATGGATCTGGACGATAGGTGAAGAAGAAGCGGATGCAGGCAGGTAGATCAGACAACAACAAATCATTCAACACTGGAAAAAATTTCCTTGCTTCAGCTTCATTACATTCATCAAGTGCATCAACAATAAATATAATGGGACAACAAATGTCAATGGCTAACAAGCCTTTCAGCAAGACATCACATTGATCAACAATATCAGTGGAGCACAGTTGATCATCTCTCAGGCTTTGCAGATAGCTCAAGTAACTGAAGTTATGCTCAGCAAGCTGCTTCATCCAGGTTGGAATGAGCTGAGATAAGGAGCGTCCTTGAACAGACCGATTGAATGCAAAAAATGGCACAATAGCATGGACATCAGTCTCAAGCTGCCTGGCAATGGTGTGGGCAACAGCTGATTTACCCATGCCTGCAGCACCATTCAAGAACAAGGCTTTTTTACCTGTGGGATCTAGTGCCCAAGCAAGAATGCGCTCAAGAAGTTCAACACGAGTGTCCTTCAGACAAGCCTTTGAGCCAACACGACCAGCATCCTTGGATATATGAAGCTTTGACAGCATATTTGTGATATGATAATGAAAGGCAGGGTCTGCAGGGACAGCCCTACCACCATCCATTCGACTTTTCTTTGTAGGTGGGTGTATGCTCCTTGGCTCTGCATTGGCAAGATTATTGACATCCTGGACCACATTTATTCTCTTGGCAGATAATCAACTAAGAATGGCGCACATCATAGGAGAAGGTTGTATTGACATCATCGAGGGAAGACTGGCGTCCTCGCTTTCGAAAATCTGACCAACAAGTAAGTCATCAGGATGGTGTGTCGAGGTTATAGTACCAAACCTTGCAGGTGCTCACCCTGATAAAGGAACACAGTTCGAGCGTTGATTTGATTCCCGGCAATATTGGAAATGATGTTGTCACACATTTCCATGTTCTGGTTGTTGTTGAACATGCTGATATTGGAGTAGAAGAATGTGCAGTGAGGACAATGTGATAGTAGATGCGAGAGTGTCGACGTGGCCAATCGCTTTCCCACATAATCTTATCATCATGTCCATCATATCACGAGGTAACTACCACACGATCTCTTCTTTTACCAAGCTCTCTCGCACAAAGACAGTGGTAACCCCATCATCAATATCGCCGTCGCGCTGTGCTACCTTATCGTCGATGACCCCCCTTATTGCCTCATCAGTCCCCTTCGTTCACCCAGCCCAGCCCAAACTACACCCTCTATATGTATCATTCAACCTGCTACGTGCCACTGATGTACCTCAACAGATGAGGACGAGATCGGGCGGGCCATTCAAGTCCTGGGTTTAAACATTTTATTGCACCTGGTACGTTGTCTCTATTTAAGCTGCTTCACAATATCACACATATTAGCCCACGATCGCGCCATATCGAACAACTTCAGACCCGTTTCTACTCCCATTTTACCCGTGGGCGTGATCTCGATATCCCCGCCTTCATTCACTCCGCCCAACCAACAAATTCGCTGAAATACCTCTACTTCATCATATTCCTCATTTGCCGCCGATGTGGCAATCGCAGCGCTAGTACACCTCACCCAGTTGATGCTTCTGTTCCCGAAACCCCTCGACGAAGGGCTTGTTGGCGTATTGGATGCTTATCCGCAGGCCCTTCCACAGTGGCTCACCCCCGGGGTTCAAAAGGCAAGTATGATGTCAGTGCAGGTTAGCATGAGTCGTTACCCACTCGCAATCCGAAGTTGTAAGCGATGGAGACTTGGAGAAACGGGGACCACTCCTGCTGCGATGGATCGGAATTAGTGTGGCAGGAGATTGGGCAGGTGCTGTAGTGACGCTTCCTCGTCTGCCTTTACAGCGTCTATGCCGGTCTCCACTTCGCCTACCTCGACGTCGATGACGACAGTGGCGAATCCCATCCAAAGCTCAATTAGATGTTTCCCATTGGCCATTGTATGCTACACCAGCGTCGCCAACCACGCCGCCGGTCCTATAAGTAGCTGCTCGCTCGCCCACGTTGATGACGACAGTGGCGAAACCCCATCTCTGCTGTTTCGATATAGCCGCAAAGCTCGATTAGAGGTCTCTTGTATGCGACGCCAACGTCGTCAACCCAAAGCCGCTTCCTACTTGTCCTGTAGCTACTTGCTCGGTCTGCGATTATCCAAATCTATGTCATGCTCTCTTCAAAGTTGAGATTTCAATCAACTTATTGCCCAAAGAATATCATTTATCATGCTAGTTCATCACTGATAGGGACAGGGTACACTGAGATCTCAAATTTCTAGATGCGGGTGTGTATTACTCTAAACATATTATCTTTTATGAGATCGCCTCCATTTGTTCTTCCCTAAGTAGGACGTAGCACTCAGAGTGCACCCGCTTGTATCACTAGTCCGTCGTCGTGCCCCTTCGTATACAAAAGCCGTCGTTTTCTCTTGCGACAAATCCTATGGGTAATATGTTAGAACACTGAAAATTGCCTCTTTTTTCGCGAATGGAATGCGTCAGATCAGCTCGAGACTATTAGCCGCTGCGCATCGTATATCTGATTAACCTGTTCTATAGGTGGGGTGAGATGTCACTCCACCGTCTCTGCCCAGTGCCAAATCGTCCCAACGTTCAGAGCAAAGGGTCTCCGCCGCCCGCAGTCAGTGATTGAGGACTGCTTTGGTAGCGTCTGCCGGGAAGGGTACGGCGCAGCTTGCATCGCCTTTGCTTCCTCCAAATCGTGATCGAAGGATCGGTAAAAGATGCAGAGACGATGCTCTTCGATCTTGCGTGAATCTAGGCTCGGGAAGAATGGATGAACTGGTCTAGTCTCGACCCATTTCAGCCTGTCCCCCGCTAGTGAGGTGAGGAGTCCAGACTCAATCCCTGAATCCCGAATGGAGTGGAGGGTTATAACGCGTATACATGGAACGCACATGATGGATTTAGAGGTGAACGTGAGGGATAAGACATCGGAACAGGCGCATATATGTCGAGAACGAAGGCGGAGGCGCATGCTACTTCCTCGGTATCGACATTTTCCCATTTCTCTTGTCTAGTAGTCCTCATATCCAGATCTCGAATATTCCTTCGGCTTCCAAATTACCCAACAGTGCCGGAGATCTTCTTAGGGAAGACCAAGTTTCAGCAGTCTGATCGTCAGCATGTGCGTTTGATTTGTGTTGGTTGCCTCTGCGATAGCGCTGGAACACTCTTCATTCCGAGGCGGGACGCATAGAAAGTCGTGCGGGTTGTCTTTTCGTCAGCTCGTTCACATGAGGGTTAGAAATTTTGAGGAAGTGGAAACGCGGAGACTGGTTTGAGAATGGTGAGGGCAAGTTGGGCATGGATGGATTCGAAGTTGGCGATCGTGAGGATGACGACAGGAGTAGAAGAAATTTAGAAGGAGCCGATGAGATGGGAGACAAGTGTCGAGGCGATGCGGATGAAGTGTTGGATACCCTGAAGGATCCAATTGAACCACTACGCACGAAAGACAGCGGCGTTTTGTTTAGCGATACTGATATGATTGCGGTAGGTTTATTCCATCCTTGAATATAGGAATTAACTCACCATAAATTCGACTTAGAGTCGCTGCTAGTAGCCCAAAATTCTTCCACAGACGGCCCTTCCATCCAGGAGCCCGAAGATACCCCCACCGCCCCTGTTCCCATCCCGGACAACGATGAAGAGACCCCCACAAGCGGACGTCCGAAGTGGAAACGGAAGATGCGGGTTATCGATAGCCTTGGGGATTGCTTGTGTGGAGTGAGTGCCGTGCCTTCTGAGGGAGTCGCGATGTGTAGTATCGAGGCTGTGAAACGCGCACGGTGAGTGGTTGAGTTACACACGGTGAATGGGAACTTACCTGGACACCAGTATCACCTCTCGTGTATTTGTCTAGAAGTCGCGCCTCGAGAGCCATGCTCTGCCTCGTTTAGAAATAGAACACGTCGATGAGCAGGTTAAAGGTTGATGACGTCTGCTGGTTGGCTATTGTAATTACCTTATTCGGAATTGTGCCTGATTACATAATCAGTCAGTATCAGAATTCGAGCCAATTCGACCCTACACACCAACTTCGAAAGCTGGCACCCCCTTGTTGTTCACCCAAACTTCTCTGGTGACATCGAACGTTCTAAGTCAAGTATTTACTATGCATTTTCTACCTTCGCTTTGCGCACGGCCAAGGTCATTCAAATAAATTGTAATCAACTAGTATGACTCGACTTCTCTTGCCACTCGTAATCACCTCGTAAAAGCTTCTTCGCGCGCGGCCTACGTTTTCCATGACAATAGCCTCTCATCTACTGCTTCCCCTAAAACGAGCACTCATCTGCAAGCATCCTACTTGAAGTTAACATAAAGCTTGCGTCAACTTCTGATGTACCTGCTAACTGGCAAAGTTCTCTTCTATAAAATGGCCGGTGCAAAAGAAAGCTGACGCATAGACTCATTTGGATAACTTCAAGTCCAACTGATCCGACTCTTCTCTCATGTCTCTCTTGGGGAAACGATGAAGTTATACACCTCACTTCGGGAAAGGAGCAAGTCCGCTATAACATTCGGTAAGCGTTTGACAGAGCTACGACAGTAAGTCCTGTCACTGTTATCCTTACCCTAATTAGACTTAACGATCTCGCTTGCAAGGTTCCTGTATAATGGGATCAGCATCGTAGCATATATAACACTTTATTTGACCGTGCGGCTAGATGCTTTCTGGCAACTGGTTGCTCTCCTAACTTCACTGGCGTGCATGTCATGGCTAACGGCAAATAGGTACGATCCTAGTTCTCATACCAGGTCATTTCCCTCGCTGTCGTACGACTCAGCGTTATCTTCAGTCATGCCGAGCTTCCTCGGAATCAGGACGCCCATCGAGAATGCTTCCGTCTCCTATCCTCTATCGTATCATCAGAATCAATAGCCTGCACGCGCCCGCTGCAACACGTGGAGTGGAGAGCTATAAATTGATGTATGAAATGAACTTCGAGATTTAATCAGTGGCTGTAAACACTATATTGGAACTACGCATATAAACCACCCTCGCTCACGCTCAGTTCGCAAGCTTATCCTCACAGCTGTACCGAACAATGCATTTCTTCTCTTCTCTCCTAGCAATAGCTATCCCAGTTCTCGCAGCTCCGAGTCCAGCCATTGATGTATTCAAAGCCGCCAACGGAACAACTGGAAAGCACATAGTCATCCTCAAGCCAAGCTACTCTGTAACCTCCTTCATAACATCTTCTGTTGGCCGAATGGGCTTGGAGGTGACTGAGCAATGGGACTTCATTAACGGTTTCGCTGGTAAGCTGTCTTCTATCTACGCACATTACTCATCGATGTGGTACTGACTCATTGGAACAGGTTACTTCACCCCTGAGGCACTGAGCGCCCTGAGCACAAGTCCGGAAGTTGAATCTATTTCCGAGGATGGTGTAGTCCACACCACAGAAATCGTTACCCAGTGCGCTATTCCCGTGTTTTTTCAAGATATGTTTCCTGATGCCATGTGACAGAACCAATGCACCGTGGGGTATTTCTCGGCTGAGTTCTCAATCTCCAGTGGGGGGTGATGTTTTGTACGTCTTCCCATTTCTTATTGGCGGTCAATAAACCATGGCACTTTGTTGAATTAATGCATAGCGGTCTCAACCACACGTACTCCTACGACTCTAGCGCTGGATGGGGCTCGAATATCTATGTTATCGGTGAGTTTTCATCATTAAAAAAGTATAAGATGTGTATTCGACGGAGCTCTACATTGCAGATACCGGTAAGCAAACTTTCTTTCTACAAATATCGGTCTGTGCACTTAACCACATGCTTCCATAACAAGGCATAATGACGACTCATGTAAGTTTTCTTTCCACACAACTTTAAGTCCTGAACGTTTGAACCACTATGTCTATGATAGAACCAATTCGCTGGCCGCGCTCATTGGGGTGCCACATTCGGCGGTTATGCTGATGCAGATGGAAATGGTCATGGAACCCATTGCGCGTAAGTGTTAGCACTTCCTTTAACTTCAAGTTACAGATACTCATTTTATGGATGTTCAGTGGAATTGCCGCAGGAACGGACTACGGGGTAGCAAAATCGGCTAATCTCATTGCGGTCAAAGTCCTTTCAGAGTTGGTGCTTTTACATGAATCTGAGTCTGGCACCCACCCTTATCAATCCTTTTATCTAGTGCCGGTTCTGGAGCTATAAGTAACATGTACCATTTTCCCCCTCTGTCATTCTTCTCATCTCAACGATTGCCGGCAGCATTTCAGGTATACAATGGGTTTGCAACGACACTATCCATTCCGGACAAAACTCTGTCGCATCAATGTCATTTGGAGGAGCGTTCAATCCAATGTTGAACAGGGCCGTCGAAAATGTACATCTTCCAATTTCTCGTTACCTCATTCGTCTCAAGACGAATCATAGCTAATCAACAACTGCCAAGTCCATGCTGTCGTACGCATTCCTTTCCTTTCCTCTCAAGCTAAAATGAATCGTTTTTCATCTAGGTCGCAGCTGGCAATAGTGATGACTTAGCCGACTTTTACTCTCCTGCAAGTGCCGAGGGTACGATCACGGTCGCTGCAAGCGATATCAACGACAACTGGGCATATTACTCTAACTGGGGACCTGACGTCGCCCTGTTTGCGCCGGGGTCGAACATCACGAGTTCTTACATCGGAAATCCTGATGTGAGTTTGCTGGCTCTTAGTCCTCCCACATCTTCAGCTCTATCCACTAATCCGAATTCAAAAAGTCCACCAAAGTCCTTTCCGGGACATCCATGGTACGGCTTTCGCTCATCATATTGCACATCCTGATCATCTTAGCGATAGGCGACACCCCATGTTGCAGGATTGGTCGCCTACCTAATGTCCCTGCAGGGGAATACAAGCCCTGAGAATATGAGAAACAAAGTCCGAAGTTTGGCTCAGGAAAATACACTGGGAAACATGCGTATGGAGTATTCTGTCCCTTCCACAAAAGTCAAAACTGACCAATAATACGACCAACTAGCGCCTGTAACAGATGACCTTTTGGCCCAGAACGGAGTGAAAGGCAGTGCTGACATTTGAGTCCCCACAAGTTTCTGATTTTATATTGGTAGTAGAACATGTTGGATTGTCTCTCAATGCCTTAATTTTCTGAATCAGAATGTCGTGGCAGGACGGACTGATGATCAGTATGCACACGTCTACAAGCACTAGTATTGAATTCTTTGAAAGACAGATTACGAGTACTTGACCAGTTAATCCTTCACACTACAAGCATAGGTATGACATATAACTTCGGATAGATTCTCATACTTCAAGTGTCATTATATTCATCAAAGCGCCAGATTCAGCTTTCTTGACATCACGAAATGCTGACGCTCACTCCACTAGGGAAGTGATTAACGATATTTTCTGAGCATTAATCGATTCTATCAGAACTTACAGTATTCTTCTTGAATCCATTTAGTAGCTCCATTCTCTTCAAGTTTCAGTTTAGAATCCTTGACGATGAGTGTAAGACCATTGCTAACAATGCTGAATTTGGATGAGTCAGAAATATATAACTAGAGGGTATATCCACAAACGTGTACGTCAGGGGAACATCACCGTCACCCCATATGTTCCAGTTTGCAGGGCCTCCATCAGTGAACATGATCTCGCCATCGAAATTTGCGCTGAGGTTCTTGTTAAAGTACTTGTTGACGATCCACGAGAGATCCGTGCCAGGTAAACGTCTGATATCCCACTGTATTACGAGTGCTTATGAGATACAGAAACTAGTGAGCATGAACGAAATTATTACTGTATAGCCGAATTCGCCCGGAGTGTCGTTCAGGACCGCTAAAAGATGTCGAGAGTTGAGTCAGATAGGGATGAGTTGTTATGAGCTCCATGCACTCACGTTCAATGAAATTAATCACTCCCAAGTATTCGCCCTCGGTTGTTTTCAAGTAGTAGGCTGACATTTAGGACTCGATGAGGAGGTCTGAGGTGTCCCTAGATGGTGATAGATCTTTATACCTATCCTATTGACCTCATTACAAGCGCAAGGGGTACCAAATATAGAGACAAGCATACAATGATAAGCCATGGATGCACGGTCAAGGCATGAGGATTGGATCCTAAGTATAAGCATAACGAAGATTGTAAGGTAGAGTCAGCTTGGTAGCTCGCACCAATGGCCCTACGTGGGATGCATAATATTAACTATAACTTTGGGCTGGTGACCTCTCTATCTATAAATTCTTGAGAGATTGACTCATTGTATGCTGATAGCAGAATTCGCCATAGGCGAGGCTTCAGCTCCGAGGATTTTCTCCTGTTCTCTCTTATCTGTCTTGCGACAAAACTTTCCGAGCCGAGATAATAGTTGAAGCTACGAAAGAAAGCTTGAAGCTTGATCTTAGTGGAATTTTAGGAAGCAAGGTGAAGTAGTCTGCTGAGATTTCTAGCACCGTGTATTTCGAGTTACTAGATGGTGAATAATCAGCGCTGTTCTGATTCAAATATATCTTATCTGATCTTCTTTGACAAGATGTGATCCAGCCCAATGAGTGTACTGACTATTTCCTGGTTCAGCGGTATGGGTGAGAAGGACGTCACTTTCTAGAGGCAGAGGCGGGCTGAGAAGATCATCGGAAATGGTCGGCTTCTGATGTCCGAGTAAGAGTTGCACAAAAGACGACGATGGCAGCTGTACACAAATTCACTATGTACTATCAAACAGCACAGGCCAAGAAACCCTCAATGGCTTCGTCAGGATTGTCCCAATGCCACTGTCGAGCGAAGTCAATAAAGGAATATTCATAAGAAAAACCGATTTTACAAAGTGGTTGATCCCAGGAACTAGTTTAACGTTCAAAAGGTGGGAGCCACTAACTTCCTTCTGGTCGTCCTCAACGGCCCACATGCCAGCAATTGCAAATGCAGCCGAGTTCTCTCCTATGAGCAGCGTACGCTTCAGGGCAGGAAAGATGGTGAGCGTCTCCGCGTCATAAAACGCCTTCCTGTAAGATGCCTTGAACTGGGTCGTGAAATGGATCATGTACGGGAGATCGCTGAACCCATCAGGCCCGTAACGTGCAATAGATGCAAACTTCTCCGCTGGGATGTTGAAGAAGGTCGGGACGCGGCGCGAGGAAGGGACAACCCACGATAGAGAGCTGAGGTCTCGCTGTGTCAGATCAACGTGATCAAAGTATCCAGTTGCCCATTGTCCAAATGCAGCGAGACGAAGACCCTCGGGAATATAGTTATCAAGGAAGGGCGCCCAATTCTGCTCAGGAGTCGGCAGCCCAAGGACAATCGGAGCAGGATCTGATAGAGAACACTTAATATCCTTCTCCAAGGTGATTGCGGGGATTCACACCATAAGCAATTACCGACTTGATGTGCGCCCCCAGTCGTGCGCGTGTGTCTAGCGGCAGAGTGTGGGCATTGGCGATGGTGGCCAACGCTGCGGTAGTACCAACAGACCATCCTAAAAGGATGATTCCGCCGGACTTCCCATCTTCAGAGATTGGTGGAAGCTGATTTCGTAGGATCAGTTGGTCGATGAACGTTCCAATCTCAGCGCCGCGTGCTTGAAACTCGGCATCTTTTTGCTCCTCGGTGCCACCGTTGAGCACAATGCTGAGCTCCTCCGAGGCATACGCTGTCGATCCTGGATAGTTGCGACGGTTTGGGGCGACGAACCGCACACCCTTTTCCTGGGCAATGGCCAAAACCTTGTCAAAGATCACTAAGATGAATTTGATTAGGTGCTAGGTGGTCGCTAGGCGGGGAAAGTGACAAACAATTACTAAAGCACATTCCATGAATGGCTATGATTGTAGTGTATGTAGTTGTAGAAGGTGCACCAGAGTCGATGTAGTTGTAGAAGGTGCACCAGAGTCGATGTAAGACAGTTCTACACCAGATCCAGCGGAGAGTGTTTTGAAGGCCATTTCTTTCACTACGCCAAAAGATGACATGCGTTGAGTTGATTTTTGGCCTTTCTTTTAAATCAATCCTGACCGCATTCATAGTCAGCGATAGTCGTCAGGACTTAGGCTTTATCGCATGGAGTAAACCCTGTGATCGTATAAGACCTGACCAAGCAAGGGCAGCATACAAATTTATGGGCAAGAACGGATCCCCAACATCAAACATGCAGGCACCTTGTCCGAGCAGATCCGTTGACATGCTGGTTGTGAGAGACGTTCGAGTCTTCCAATGGGGCGCCAATAAACACCGTGTTTTCTATCAATCATGACATGTCTGCACTGTGCAGTCAGGAACAACTGACTGAACATACCATAAGCTCAATTCGGTGCTCGGAGAATGGTGTTTCTGGTACCTCAGGACCTAGACCGAACACTGCTGTATGAATGGTGATACATGATGTTCGACTAGCGTACTCTAACTTATCAGCTTGCGAATCTTGCTGCTATTTCACTGCAAACTTGAACATAACGATCAATTGGGAATATCCAGCCCGCTATCGTGCAGTCTTGAAAAGCTCTGAATGATTCAGGATGTTGTAGAAAGAATGTACGTACCTCCAAGCCGACGTCACACAGCTAATCCCGTGGTTGATCAGTATGTAGGCGGATTCGAGAGTATAAATGGCGTTTACGATGGTATTTTGGCCGTTTGAAAATCCTTCAGGATACGAGTGAACTCTTCGATACAATTATCGCGCACTTGCGGACTCCTTCCTCCATATCGGATGAAAGTGTGGCGGGCGTGGGAGAGTCATACAGTATAGCTTGATAACAAAAGAGCGCCGCTGGCAGGACGATATTTTGATTCAGGATTGCTATAACTGAGCTGTGAACGTTGTCACATATCTAGCAGAGGCGATTCGACCAAGGCCGAAGGGCGTCGAGGGTTTGAACCTTTACATACAAGAGGTAACATACAAGAGAGGAACGAAGTTGGCTGTTAACATACCAATCTTATCTGATCTGATATACATATCCGGGCCGGCCATTTCCCTATTTCCCCATGGCATGGATACCTGAGAGGTTTCGAACCAACTGTTCTCCACGCATCTCACCATGGCAGGCAGAGCACTTATCAACGCCTTTAAAGCGAATAAGCCAGCCTTCGGTGTATGGCTTACCTCTGGGGGCGTATTTCATGCCCGTACAGTTGCCCAGGCCTCTCCACACCTGTCATGGGTTGTGATTGACTGTGAACATGGTATCATACCTCTCGTGCCAGGTGCCGCAGAAAGTGTTTCTGCGATTCACAGTTCAGTGTCAGAAGGTGGACCGAGTGCCGTAGTTCGCATCCCTGCAACGGGCGTCTCGGGGAGTACAAGTTGGCAGATTAAGTATGCACTTGACGCTGGCGCCCGCGGTGTGATAGTTCCAATGGTACGCTTCCTTTGCTTCCGTAAAATCAAACGTTGTCGATCGAACCTGTGGCTTTAGATTTCCACCCCAGAACGGGCTCGTGAAGTCGTTGCAGACAGCCGATTCCCTCCTCTGGGACGACGGGGGTTCGGCTCCCCTTTCACACACGGAAACTGGGGTATCAGCATGCCAGAGTATCTGCAGACAGCGAATGACAATATTTCTGTCATGGTACAGATTGAAACCCAGGAAGCTGTGCACAATGTCAAGGAGATCGCTGCAGTTGATGGAATCGGTGAGCATGTTGCCTCAGCGGAAAATTTACGCTCACGATCGCCTTATAGATGTTCTTTTTATTGGACCCTACGATCTCTCTATCTCTCTTGGATATCCTACGCCTAATCCTGATCCACACCCTGACGTAGAACAGATCATTCAGAAGATCCTGCAGGCTGCTCATGGAGCTGGGAAGAAATGGTGCACTATCGTCACTCCTGGATTTATACCCCTAGATTAATCATTTGATTATATCTAGTGCCATTTATTGCTCGTCGGGCACCCAGTCGGCGCAACGTGCAGCGCAGGGATTTGATATGGTGACGGTCCTTCTCACCAGATTCATGCAAAGGTTAATGGAGATGATTCACAGATCAATGTCACATCAGACGTAGCTGCGCTTTCTGAAGGGATCGCAAAGAACCTGGCTGCTGCTGTCCAGTAGTTTTGCGTCCAGAATTGTATAAATGAAGCATTCACGTACCTCAAATGTATCTTTATATCTCCTATGTTTAAAAATGTGAACAAATGGTCTATATTACTGAGGTGGACACCCCGGTAGAGGACAGGGAGAGGCATAGGTAATAACTTTGAAAATTCAATGGACCAGCAAAGAGCTGTTGGAGACAGCTGCAGCAAGGTTGCCAGCTATGGCGCCTGACAGTGCTTCAACATCAGTAGTGACGCTAATCTAACAAACATCATCAGCATATTGGCTATAGAGGAATGGTGGTAAGTTTACCATGTCGAAACCCTCAGCTGCCCGTTTCGCCGCCTGTGGCCCTGACGAGCAGTACATCACGCTGGAGGGAAAGCAATAAGGCATGACGTATGAAGGTGAAAGTACAAGAATTGTTTCGTACCATTTCTTGCCAGCGCGGTGGGTTGCCGCGAGCACACGCTGAATGATCTTCTCAACCTCCGGATGTGGATCGGGATTGGGTACAGGGTATCCCAAAGAGACCGAGAGATCGTAAGGTCCTACTAAGAGAGCATCTGCACCGAGCATCAGTATTGCATTCAAGCCATTCATTGAAAGGAATCATCTACCAATCCCGTGTACAGCAGCGATTTCATCGACGTTCTCGACGCCTTCCTTGTTCTCGATCTGCACAAGGACCGCGATATTGTCATTTGCAGTTTCGAGGTACTCGAAGAGATTGATGCCCCAATTACCGGGTCCATACAGGGATCCGAATTCACGCCGTCCGACAGGAGGGAAGCGGCTTTCTGCAGCGACCTCGCGCGCTTTCTCAGGTGTGGAAATCTGCGAATCATAAATGTCAACTTTGACATGTCCACAGGGGACACAACTATACGAATAACGTACCATGGGTACAATGACACCGCGTGCACCAGCATCGAGAGCGTACTTGATCTGCCAGCTGGTGCTCGTTGATACGCCAGTCGCTGGGATCCGAACCAAAGCGCTAGGGCCGTCGTTGTTAAGCACTGCGCCATGAATCGCAGAAATGCTCTCAGCGACGCCAGGGACCAGCGGGACCAGACCATGCTCGCAGTCTATGACAATAAATGAGACATGAGGAGACGCTTGGGCCATGTTACGAGCATGGAAGACGCCTGGCGAGGTCAACCATACCCCGAAAGCAGGTTTGTTCGCCTTGAAGGCGTTCAGAACAGCTCCTCCTGCCATAGGGTTTTATAGGGGCTAGAAGAGCGGTGATCTGAATTCTTGATATACCTATGCCTAGACAATATATACCAGTGCGAGTAGTCGTCGGTCTGAGGTAGCAAAGGCCTCATGTTTGCAATAGAGCAGACTAACTTATAAAAGTTAGGATAAGAAGAGAAGTTTCGGTCACCGGAGACGAAGTTCGGAGGAAGGATCACATTGTGGGATAGCAATGAATTTCAATCTTTATCGGTCAGCTGGGAGAAAACACGACAACCGTCGCATGCGAAAAAAGAGACAGAAACGCCTGGTTAGAAATAGTACTCGCCTGTCAAAAATGCAAGCTCAATCACCGCTGTGATAACTATAAACCTACTAATCAGCATTATAACATTGAGCCAAGTTGGCATTTTCGTTTCAGGCTGGCGGTGAGAGATGATGATTCCAGATGATATAGAAATGAATGAATGTCAATGGTATCCTTAACAAAAATTACAAGGATTGACTCAACGTAGGATACAAAGGGGGGAGGAGACCTCATTTGAATTTTGGCCCTGTGGAGCTCAGTTGAAACCTTGTAGAATAAGCTAGTGAGCCGTGAGTAATGCAAGGATAAGTAAATAAGTAAGTAAGGAAAGCAAATGAATGTCGTACTATCAGGTATCCTTACACGAGGTCGACCATATGCATGTTCCTCAAACTAATCATCTTCATCAAGATCGCTGTGACTTCTCTCCACCTATGAAACTTTTAGTAGATTGTACTGGAAGTGGGTCGTACAGGCTGGTGCATAGTGACAACCGCGCCCTCCTTTGATAGTATTGTAAAGGCATGATAAAAGATCGCGTCAATATACGCTCTATAAGCTACTACGCTCTAAAAATATAATTGTTGTCAGCCCTGATGCCGTATGTGTGACTTGACTCACCTTGAGAGGAACGAGTCTTTCTAGGACCGCACGTTGGCAATACAAATTGGCAGAAGACCAAAGCTGGTCTTGACCAACAGATCTAGCTGCTTCAGCATGTTGTTCATGACCATCCTTCAGTAGCAACGGACAGGGCATTTGAGCAATATTATTCAAGTTTCCAAGAGTGCATTCATCGGCTCTCAAAAGTGGGGTGCTCAGCACCTAAAAAGGAAACGAGTGAGAAGCGTACGAACGGAGTCAACATACCAGCTCACTTATTTCTGAGATAATCAATCTCACCTTCATCTCAGAAATCGTTCTTATCAACAAATCTTCACCTTCCTCTTGGTCGCGATCGTACATCTCCTCGTCCTCTTCTTGCATCTCTGCGTAGAGGGACTTCAACGCGTTGTATACTACCAACATTTTTCGTTCAAGTCCACTCTCAGTGCGCTTGCGTTAGGCATTCTTGAGTAATGGAGAAATGAGACTTTTAGCCATGGATCCCGTTACGTAGGTGGTTGTCCAGTGACCAGTCACGGCATTTGCAATACGGTTATTCAAAGCAGACGTCAATGTTCACGAGTTGGAAGATAGTACAAGAACTGGAAGCCAGAGCCACAGCACACAAGTAAGTTCTGCTACAAAAACTACCTAGCGAACCAGCTTTAGGCTTTAAGGAATGCGAGATCAGCGGTAAACTTGTCGTTCAGGGTCATTTCGAGCGCATGGGCCGTCGGTACGTCGCTTGGCTACACGATTCATGAATGATGATGCTATTATAGGTCAGACAGGATAGGTGACGTACATCAGCATGAGCCGTCATAGTTTTCGCCCAGGCCTTTGCCTTGTCGGCAAGGCTTACGAGGTCTGCGATAACGATGGGTAAGGAATCGCCACCTGCGGTGTTTTTAAACGAGGCTTTGTGAGCAACCAGAGTATCGAGGGTTTTCTGAGCTGCCGCGACAAGGATTTTGCAGGCAGCTAAGTTGTCTGCGCTGTCCTTCTTGGAGAACGTCGCCTGTCCCTGATGAATCACAACTTATAACTCCAGCTTAGCAGTCATGTAGAAACAGGAAGCTTACGGCAACGCTCTGAGTAGATTTTTCTACCTGAGTTCCCAACGTTATGACCTCCTTATGGATAGACTGAACAATCGACGTTAGCATCAGATCAGCGGGTCATCATGGGCACGTACCCCGACCTGCGTGAGATTTGGATTGTCTGGAAGGCTTGCGACGCTGGTTGTGATACCGTTGAGTCCGGTGGTCAAAGCAGTGATATCAGATATGACGGTCAACGGGATTGCGAGACTCGCAATAACAAAGGAAGAGAGAGCAAAGAGGGAGGCAAAATGCATGATTGAAACTGAGCTGAGCAAGGAAGAACGATAGTTGTCGACGTCCTGGATAGCAGACGCTCACCACCTTTTATAACGCCCATTACAAGTGACATTGGACAAGATCAGGCGTTCCATGGCCCCGCAACCGAAGAACAAGAACGCCGGTGGGGCTCTGGGTAGCTTCTCTGCCATTTCCATGCCACTAAGTGAGCGTGCAATTCTTCGCAAAAGATCTAGAAATTTCATCAGATGAATAGGAAGGACTTACGAGCATGCTTTATATCGAATAAAGCCCTTGATAGCCAAACCTGAAGTGCAATTAGGATAGAAGCTGCCTCAAACGGTGTAGCCTCAAATTTCTGGGTGGATATATTACTCCAGTGTGTGGCCTGGGTTCAAGAACTTCGAAAACCCGACGCTACCTTTCAGTCGGACCTTGACTCGTCCCGTGGGGTGCTGGCAGCTGAATCCATCTATCCTTCTATTTCTCACAGACGCAGGGGGCTTCTGAATCCTGACCACATTCGGCTGCAGCTGCTACCTGGTCTTTCACAGAGAGTCCAGAAAAAGGAAAATTCAAGATAGTTGCAAAAGAGGATCCACTGTACTAGGAGAGGTATACGATAGGTGTGACAGACAACCCGATTCAACCGGAACATTCCGGTCCGGGGATTTTTCAGCCGGGAGTGGCGTAATTAAGTTCCAGACTCTTTGCCTCAGCACCTTCCTCCGAGACTTGAACCACGTCCTTGCTTATGATTCGCCATGTTATGGGGCTCATATCTACGTAAAGCAAGACACTGATGGTGAAGTGGTTATCATGCTTGCCTTCCATTAAATTTCCTTATCATCGGTAGCAAGCGGCAGGGGTTCGATTCCCCTTCAGTGTATGCTGCCCTTCTCTCTCTCTCCTTTTTGCTCTCTCGCGCTCAATTTGGCCCAGGAACCTTCCTCTGAAATATTGCCTCTCACTCTGCTTCATCAAAGATTGCCAACACGAATATTGAGGTAAGTATTCAGTGAAATGGACGGGAGTTCTGGTCCAGGGTTCATAGACGTCTCATTCCCTGCGCCTCAAGCTTACATTTAGATGCACGGTATTCCCTCTCGTCGATGAAGCTTTTCTACAACTCAGGGCTCCACTATAACCCTCATACTTGATGAGCGGATTACAAACCTTCACGGCTTTGGTGCAACGGTGTCTATTGTTACTCTGCGAGCGTCGACTCTGCTCGGGCGGGCTTCCTTTCAAATATGCATTCTATACCTGTGCCACTAGCTCGAATCGGTCCAAAGCACTCTAGAGGCGATGAAAACTTTTGGTTGCGTTGTTCTGGGTGCAACGATCTTCGAGCAACCACTCAACATATTGTCTGCTACTTTCACTCCAGACTTTGAACGTCTAGTAGCTAGCTGGCATACAACACTGATGGTGAAGTGGTTATCATGCTTGCCTTCCAACTGGTTCAGCAAGCGGCAGGGGTTCGATTCCCCTTCAGTGTAATATCTTGAAGTTGTAAGTGAACTTTTTCCCATGATACACTACATTAAGGATCCGTCGAGAGTTTAATTCAGCTGTCGTCTCTTCACCACAGATAGCCCTCTCAAGATTGAACGGAAAAATTACCAACTCATTTTCACGCTTCTTCGACTAGATGACGAACCACAAAACGTTCAACGTCCGTTCAACACACTAACGAGACCTCCCTGAGGAGAAACGTCTCCAACCAGATTAGCTCTTTTTATATAGCCAGATGCGAGGATTCACCCATGGCTTGTGTTGCGTGAGGCACCCCCATGTGCCCAGAGAAGCTTATCGTTCATGAGATGAGGCACCGCATGGCTTGAAAACTGTCTCTATTGAATCCCCCATAGTGGAAGGATTATTATACAAACGAGACTCCACGCATGAATATGCGCAATGCGCAGGATCTCGACTCACCCAGCGCACAGTCAAGGGCAGACCTAACTTGGGAAATGAAAAATTGACTCTGGACAGTTCAAGGGAGTCTACTCTCGCAATTTTAGTTTGTTAGTTGCGGGCAAGGGGTCTACGTATGTAAAAGTACAATGTGGCATGGAAGTTTTTCATCCCATGGAAATACTTGTGCTTTAGCGTTGAGTAAACTAGACAGGAAGCCAAGATCCCGCCGAAAATAATGTGATGACAATATTCATTTCAATTCGACCACGCATGGACCCTCACCTGACACACTATTGCAAAGAGGGGTAAGCGCTGTTGATATGGAAGGCGTAAGATGCGCCCCGAACGCGGACGACCTGCTCAGTAAGCTCAGTAGTCAGCCATTCCGGCTTGACAAGCCTTCATTGTGCGATCGTTTTCAGTCCAAGTCAAGCAGTTGAACTGGACAACGACATCGAGAACACCTTACATACACTAGGAAGCCAGTCAGCTATCAAGCCAGAACTTGTAAACCTTTGAAGAGTAGAGTATTTAGAAATTAACAGGACGGAGATCAATTCAGGTTCGGGCCGGAACACAGAATGCCGAGGATCGATCCTGGATTGATAAGCGAAAATTTCGCCATCGCCTTCGTGCAGCCGCATTCCTTTTGGATTTATTGCTGACAGAGTAATAATGGTTTATAAACGCATCCTTTCTTCATACCATCATTCAACTAGACCCTATAATGTCCCCATCTCTCGCCGATCCTCCAGTGACCAATGGCATCCCTAAGAAGCACGACTCTTCACAGTTGGGCTTCGGTACCCGAGCGATCCATGTAGGATCTGCACCAAACAAGGAGACTGGTGCAGTGATACCACCGATATCATTGAGTACGACGTACAAACAGGATGCTATCGGTGTCCACCAGGTGAGAAGGTCTTTCGATGTTGTCAATGTCGACCGGATCTAATCCGCTGTACTTATTACTAGGGCTTCGAATATTCTCGTTCAGGAAATCCCAATCGTGATGCCTTTGAGGAGACGCTAGCGTCTTTAGAAGCAGGCGGAGCATATGCACTTGCGTTCGCATCTGGATCAGCGGCTACGGCCACAGTTCTCCAGTCACTAGGACCGAACGCTCACATTTTGAGTGTTAATGATGTCTATGGTGGAACATTCCGTTACATGTCCAAAGTTGGTTCTGTAAACCAAAATCTTGAGACTACGTTCCTTGATCTCGAGACCATTGATGATGAATCATTCTTGGCCGCGATCAGGCCTAACACAAAGGTATGTCATTAACTGATTTCATCACACATGTATCACTAATTAACCGACTCTACCCACTTACAGCTCATCTGGATTGAATCGCCTACAAACCCCACACTTCGACTGATTGATATCCCCCGCCTCTCCACTCTTGCACACTCTCACCCCTCAAATCCGCTTATCCTCGTCGACAACACATTCTTGTCGCCCTTTTACTCTTCCCCGCTTCTCCTCGGCGCTGACATTGTCCTACACTCACTGACGAAATATCTCAATGGACACTCTGACGTCGTCATGGGCGCTCTAATCGTTCCACCACATCACGGGCCCCTCCTTCAAACCCTACGCTTCCTTCAGAATGCCATCGGGGCAGTGCCCAGCCCACATGATGCATGGCTAGCGCAGCGAGGCGCTAAGACGCTCCATCTGCGCATGCAGGCTCATGGGAAGAACGCCTTGGCTGTTGCACAGGCACTCCAGAAATCTCCACACGTCGAGGACGTCATATACCCCGGCCTGGCATCCCATCCTCGCAACGAGCTCGCGTACAGGAGTGTTGCGCCACATGCCCAGAAGTTTGTCGATGCTCATCGAACGGCAGAAGGGTTCCCATACGGTGGGATGGTCTCTTTCCGTATTAAAGGTGGAGAGAAAGAGGCGGAGAAGTTCCTCACAGCTACCCGCTTGTTTACCTTGGCTGAGTCGCTTGGGGGGGTAGAGAGTCTTGCGGAACATCCCGCCAGGATGACACATGGCAGTATACCCGAGGCTGAACGTGCGGCTATCGGTATTACCTCTAACTTTGTCAGGTTATCGGTTGGTGTCGAGGACGTAGATGATCTTGTCAGAGATGTCGAGCAGGCACTTGAAGTGGCGGTTTTGGCGTTGTAATTCTGTCTGGAGGTACCATATTCTAGAACATTTAATGGCCAAAAGATATCTTTCCCGACGGACAAGGAATTTTATACCTCATGCCTACCTCATCGCGAGCAAGGTACATAATACAGTCCGAATATATATTCAATTTCTCCAGAATGTAGATATGTTACTGGACGTTAGCAATACTCAAAACGTGTTGTATGATCTCTGATCGTAAGACATTTGTTAATTGAATGTTTACAATATGCTCCTAAACCCGCGATTGCCTCGTTTCACATTCATACATCGCAGTTGCTGTGTCATGAACCTCTACCATCGGGCCGTGTAGCAATGCCATTACAATGGTTGGATACATGATAGTTATGGCATTCAACGTGGACAACAGGATCCCTGCATTCTTGAGGAACGTTCCAGTCAAGGAATCGAATAAGATATTGACAACAAGCTGGATGATCTGCATAGCCGTTAAGTTGCGAGCGAATAGGCTCATATTATGCAGCACACCTGAATTACACAGTATGCAAATCCCGTGTCCACTAGGATGAGGAGGATTTTCCAAATTTTGAACATTCCGTGAGCTTGGCGTCCCACTTGTTGCATGCGCGTTATATGTCCCCTGCACGATTCCACCATTCATTTTAGGACACATGTAGAAGAGTGCTTCATACCAAAGGATGATAGCGATGAATAAGGTGGCGAAAAAGTTGGTCGCAATCACAAGCGCCGAGTTGGCATCAGACAAGTCGTTGATGACGGTGGAGTCGTCATTAATCTGCTCTATAATCAAAGTAGCGAGTACAGTTCCTATGAAAATGTAATGAGTGCGCAATGCATACCACGACTTGAGAGGGAGCTTACCAGCTGTAGCTATCCAAAAGAAAATCAGCACATAGAGTGCCCAGCGTTTTCGAGAGAACAAGATCCATGCCCGCCATATGATGATACCGTCATTAATGACAAGCTTTAGACAAATCTATCATGGATTGGGAAATCATAATACACTTTATGCTTACCGAAAACTGAAACATCCAATCCCCGCCGACATCCCAGCGAACGATTAACGCGTTCGTCGTCGCAGCTTTGGTTGCAAGAGGGACATCGATATTCTCGACCATGAAGGAGCGCAGTATCATCAAGAGCCCACCGGCTCGGTCAACAAAGTACCCAATAGCGAGGCATATTCCGAGTCCAAGCACGGAAAGGGTAATGAACCTTTGGTTTTTCCGACTAGGAAGCAGTATCGTGAGTGGCCATGGTCATGAGATACACAAGAATCGTACTTGGAAAGTCTCCAAATGACCAGGACAGATAAAGGGAAAAGAGTTCCTGGAGTAACCATTCTGAGCGCATGTACAAGCAAGGGAAGTTGAACAACGCGAAGACATACCACAGATGATGGATATCGGGATAAATATGTGAAAATTTGTGATGATGGAAGTACCAACGCCTTGAAGTAGCGCACGTTCTTGAGGAGTCATGGACAAGGTGGCATGCCAGAAGTAAGTTTTTAAATGGGCGTGTGTTGTTAATTTTGAACATGAGCTATGGCTTGCATGGACAAGGTTTGATTTACACTGGGACTTGTCAAATGAAAGTTTGATGCCATGGATCGCTGTTGCCAGTGTGTGGAGATGCGGAGACAACATCTGGAACGGAGTATCAAGAGGAACTCGTTGCACAGGTTCATTTCCTATCATAGTCAATCACTTCGCACAGTAGTGGAGCAAGGGAGAAGTTAAAGCACATCCCATAAATAACGATCTAACGTGAACGTTTCAATGTTTCAGCGATATAAAAGTTCATCTTTTCAGGTCTATCAATTACATGTGGTGGCTAAGTAGTACTAGTGAATTAATATGGCAGTTAAGTTGAAGCATTAGCCTCAGTGAGTCATTTATTGCTTGAACAACTGAGCGGCATATTCAGCCACGGCATAAACTGTTGCCTAGAAATGCGTCAGAAAAACATGGCACAGAAATATCGTTAATCTAGCGTACCTGTGAATGGGCAGCGGGTTAGAGTGGGATGACCGAAGCATCAACAACGTAGACGTTGCTGGTTCCATAGACCTTGAGATTGAGATTGGGTCAACGACACCGCCATCTTCTTGCGGTGCTGCAAATGAATGTCCTGTCAGAGCTAAGCGGGCAAAAGAGTGAATGTCAGCTGACCAAGGAGGGCAGAGCTCATGACGTGGTTGGTATAGCCTGCCTACTCCTTGATGTATTCGGAGAGATCGTTGATTCTTGTGACGCCAGCGGCAGGAGAAAGAGGTGCTATTTATTAAGTCAGCCAAGATATAGACAATAAGGTGATTGTATGGATGAGTTACCTGTGATGAAGCCTGAGATTGGTGCGGCGGAAACGATTTCTTGAACGCGCTGAGCGCCTGCAGCCATGATATACTACGACTTCATTAGGCGATATTCAACATGGTGTCAATGGGGTCCTGGAAGAAATTGTACTGAATCTCAGGGTACTCAAGACCATCTGAAGACACGATGTGCTGAGGAGATAAAAGTCAGAAGAGACCCGAAGCATGTTGATGCACTAATGCTGACCACTGAGCCACGAGAAAGCGGGTGGAGGTCGTCTGGGTACCCAGTAAGTGTCGAGGGGCCAGAGGCAGGGTATTGAGATAGATGTACCCTTCGATCCAGGGTGCGGCCTCGGCGTACAGGCGCTTGTGCATGTCCCACAAAGCAGGTTGGAGATTCTCGGGAGTGTCATTAAGGAGTGACTCAAGCGTCGAGAGGTTGCCGGCGCCAAGAGCAGTTTGAAGGGATTCGACTGGCCAGAAGTGGAAGAAAGCTAGAACAATATCGAGCCATTAAACATACCATTGAGGAGGAATAGGCTGCCAGGGAAAGGGATGCTGGTGTTGAGCTGCCATTGCATTGCAACGAGGGTTTCTATGGAGAACGATGATTAATTCATGAGGACAGTCAGGCAATATGATACGTACGCTCGTTCATATTCTCACCCACACCAGGAAGGTCAACAACGCTATTAATGCCAAGGAAGGTGAGGTAGGTGGCATTACCGATACCAGAGTGTTCAAGTATTGGAGGAGAACCCCACGTTCCACCAGAGAGAATAACAGTCGTCGCATTATTTTGATTATAATAGATCAGAATGGTTCGGCAACGTCTCGCCTGGGAGCTGTGAAAGGTTTGAAAAATTGGCGGCAACCTCTCGAGCAGTGAGCACGACGGTGAAAGTATTGAACATGAAAAGTTTCTACTTGGGTAGTTCCTCTAGGAAAGGCGCGCATGAGAAGGATAGAGAAGCATCTGTAGCAAGATATTGGACGAATGTTCTGGATCTAATCAGATATGATTGTCGTGTGAAAGGAATATCGAGAGAAGTCTGTTTACTTGCTTAAACGCAAGTCAAGACGACCATGGATTAGTGGCAATCCAACAATTTATTATGACTGTGTAGTAAGTAATATGGAATTAATCATTAAAAGTAAGAGCCGTATTTATCCAATTCCGTCAGATCACTGCTTGAATAACTGAGCGGCATATTCGGCGACAGCATAAACCGTTGCCTGTAAGAAT
>JABAJU010000213.1:0-26180 GCA_018220975.1 Tephrocybe sp. 9980TJB | reverse complement strand
TTCAAGTCATTGTGATCATTCTAACAAGCCAGTTGTATAGAAAATAGTTGAATATACATGAGAATATTTAGACATATCTTCTGATGTTATGTTTGTGTTTTTTTCATGCTTCAGGATCTCTATATGAATATTTTTGTTGTGAATAATAGTGAATTTAATAGGGAAAAAAATAATTTCTGAATATTTTGATAGGCTAAATAAATAAGTAATAGTCAAATCAAATGACATTAATTTTCACTCAGAGCATGAGTGACACGTGGGAATCATTAGATCACATGCAAGATCACATGGCCTTTATTAGATTTCAAGTCACATGATGTTTACCGTCATCCAGAGATAAACCTCGATCTAAAGATCTCGGAACAGCTAGGTGCACAAGCTGACAGCAACCGATTCCTCTTCGCTAACCTTACCTTCTGTAGTTGCTCTTACTCAAATTTTACTCAATGCTGCCTGCCGATCTGGATTGGCATTATCAAATATGCACAAGGTTGCATCTAGCGCAGCGTTCGAGATGATTTACGAATAGGTATCCATTATTATTGGGCACAAGGCTGTCATCTGGGCCGTTATCGATTGTGCATTGATCTTGCGAGATTATACTTCTAGCATTCAACATGAGTATCTAGCTCTTGTCACTCGAAGACACCTTTTTTTTAGGATCGTTTGCATCTGATTTAGAATTAAGATGTCAGACGACTTCATCATATCGCCACCACCATTTTTCTGCTTCGAAGACGCTCCTTGGCCTATCCCTTCAGCCTCGCTGCACAACTCTGCCCTTCAATATCTAAAAGCACCTTGACCCGACGCGTAGGTAGGGTATTATCTGGAGTCCTAGCACAAGCTCAACGCCTGAGCCTTGTGGAGCACCCATTTGGATGAATCATGAACGCTGAATCCTGCCTTGCAAGGCCACTTCCAAGTGAGACTTCCTCCCGAAGAAATTTGTCGAACATCATCTCATCGTCTTAGGGATGCGCTGGGCTTCTGTAAAGGCGACTCATGATAGTACGCGCTTATCTCCAAAGGGAAATGTAAGTCACTCAGGGATGCGCATATGTCCATATCCGCTTCCGCGGAACATCTCAAACCCTGTAAAGTCGAATTTTCTCATTGTCAAACGCACAATCTCTACGACAGTCTATTCGGAGCGTCGAAGCCTGCCTTGCAAGCAGACCCTAAATCCAAATGGAGTTTTCGCACACCGCACAATTGGGACTTCAGCTCATGGCCTAGCAACATTTTCTGCTTATAAGAAAATGCTTCATCGCTTAGCCACCTAAATTTTCTTGAGGATTCCTATGTCCCAGCAATTTCATGCTAGTGGAATTCCCCGCTCTGACCTGGCCAATTACCCAAGCATCCTCCTTAAAGCTGCGGCGATGCGGGCATCTGACTACTTTCATAAGGTTACCTGCAGCGCTGTTATCATCGCATCTGTCGCACAGGTGAGTTTGAAAGCTAATATAACTTGACGTGTTGTATCGCCTCAAGCATTGATTATAATTTAGCATATCAATACCGACACCCTCACCCTCACGCGACTCGTGGACGACACCTGTGCATTGGTATCTGTCATATTGTTCATGAATCTTCAACGACATGAACACATGGCGGATTTAGAGAAGTGGTTACTCTATCATACCCGTTTGACCACTGTTTTACGATTCTTTTTTAGGGCGCTCAATGATATCCACGCATACATGATCCACACACATGGGGTCGAGAACTCCACCTTCTACGCGTTCCCTGTCATAGAAATGGAAAGGAGGACAAAGGCACTCCGTGAACGCCTCGAAGACCTGATTGGACGCTTTGGTGTGCGTTGCTTGGATTCCTTGGTTACCACGACCACTCTAGCTTTCTGCTTACCACACTCATGACAGTTCGAATCAGGGAAATCGATCAAGGATTACTTCATGGAATGCTACAGAAACCAGCAAATGGCGGAGGAGAGTGTGTCACATGCAGCAGGCAATCCATTGCCCTCCACTACTCCAAGAAACGCTCCGAATTCCTCAAACCAAAGCTTCAACATCAATGTGACCTTTATCCATGCGCCCTTCACTTCTGTCACCAACAACTACATCCTCTCATCCCATAACCAAAATTCCGGTAATACACGTATAACCTTTACGAAGAACTCCCATAACGATAGCTCTCGGCGATAGAATGGCCAGATACCTGCCCATCTATACCAAGGTCAAGATTCGAATGCTACCCATGCAGATATCTGAGGACGGATTAAAATATTTATGATTTTGCTGTGGACGCAAACTCGTAGATGATTTTATCCGAAACAACACTTACGACAAAGGCCTGAGAACTAGAAATACAAATGCGTTATTGCTAGAAAATTCAAGTCGATGTCCGATGACAAATGCTTGTTCAAGTTGTTCGAGTTATTGCCCAGCAAGGTCTACTGCGACTTCCACCTGCACAACTCCTTTCCAGACATTCACTCGCGCCACAAAGCATCTATTGTTGAACAAGAGACCCCCCTGGATGAGAATTTAGATTTTGAGGATTGATTACTGTCGGGACATCGCACACTAGGGCCCTGACCGTTTCTGTCAATTGTCAAGATGTTTCGGATGGATTTGAGAAACGCAGTCTGACAAGCCATTTCCCAAGTTTGGACTTACTCACTAGATCCATCGGGTCAATTGATAAGAACCACTAAAGACATGGCTAAGTTTCCAATTCACCTTCTCCGAATCCCCCTTGACATCAGCGTAACAAACATAGCGTAATCACTGGCAGGGTCTAGGGGCATCCAATGTGTCACCCATACGTTGCCAAATTGTGGCGTTTTGATGTTGTCGTCGTGGGAGGGCTATCAGATTTGCAATTGTGTTTGAAGAAACTGAATTTTACTTCGGGGAAACTGGATTTGATAAGTCCAGGTGGACTTGTGATCGGATCCGACACCCTACACACGAAATTGCGACGTCACAGGTACATTACTAAATAAGGCAGCTTGACAGCCGATGGGTACGCTTATGAATCGCTTAACTTCGTCTTGTCTTCTTCCCCGATGATGCAGAGCATGCATCGCATGTCCAGGTTGCGAGGTGCCACCTCCAAATCGACACACATAAGATGGTACTAGTGATTTATTCAACTGGGTGAGCCACAATCATTTCTGTGATTTGATTTAGCACTCACAATGCGGGTTTCGCAACCTCGGTTATAACAGGCTACTGCTGCTGCTTCAGATGGCAAGGCTTTCTCTCCACACAAGCAGTCAGCAAGCCTTTCAATATCATATGCTTTGCCTCTTGCGCTTTGGACCCCGATCGCTTTCAATAGCCTCGTTCTTGTCGACTGGGATGGTGCCTGGGATGCAGGAGTGTTCGTAGATTGCTGTATGGAATGTCCATCGGGAATGGAATATTCCTGGGTCATGAGCAGCTATAAACATTTCCAGTGAGTTGAGTATTGTCTGAGCTATAATACACTCACTTCGTGCGAGACAACGACATTTTCGCTGGGACTCGGGCCATCTATTCTCTCATCCAGTTCCATCACCAGGCCATCGCTCTCATCGCCCTCGTTTCCATCCATTCTTCTCTCAACAATCCTGTCTCCCTCAAAGCTGCTTTGCTCATCAATATACTCCTCATGATTGTCAGTCATATGTGCATCCCAGGCCCTCCATGTTCGTCATTCCTCTTAGAATCATCGTCGAGGTCATTGTCCCATACAGGTTCGTTTTCACTGTTAAACTTATCCATGTTTCCGTCGCCGATCTCGTTTACCTCACTAGGTCTTTCTGTGGTTATTGATGTTGTCCTACGATCGGTCCTGTACATTAGTACTGATCCAGCGAGTCGATTCAACAGTATATTCAGGGGTCTTCGAGGACCGGAGCTTCTTCGTCATCCGAGTTATCAGACATCAGGATGAATGATTCAGTTTTTTCAGTGTAAGATGGTGCGGGGTACCGATGCCAGCAGAACACGAGCTTGAATATCTTGAGCAGGACTTAGGGGGTAGTGAATCAATGATAACGTGCTGGACCATTGATGGCAAAGTTGGTGATAGTTCCGAAAGAGTGGCAGCCTGTAAATATATAGTTCTCATAAACTATGAACAAATGCGCGCGATAAATTAATTGCAAAATCTCAATAAATTGGGGTTCGTGGATCAGATCTATAGATAAGATAAGACTAGGATATCGGCTCCGAGGTTGGATTCCTTTATAACCACCATTATGGCTCCTCGTCTTAACAAGCGGCAGCAACGTGAGCTAGATGAACTCTCAGCTCTCGCTGGTCCTGACTCAGCTACTCCTGACTTGGATGCTGAATCCTCCGATGAGCAACCGATACCTCAGCCTAAGCATGTTGGCTTTTCTAGTCAGGTGCGCACACCGGTTTTACAATTTCACAATTTCTTAACATGATTGCTGCAGTTCTTAGCCTCAGAGGAACCAGAAAACGATGAAGGAGATGAGGACGATGATCTTCATGCGGGACCTAACTCTAAATCACGGAAGGTGCGCGTTAATTACTGCTATTGCATTGTTATCAAAGAGCTGACGATGTGTGTGACTGTAGAAGAAGAAAGGAAAGAAAAAGACATCGGAAACAGCGCATCCTCCGCCTCTCAAGAACGAAAAGAAAGCTGCCAAACGCGCCAAAGCTCAGGCGAAGAAAGCAGGAGCAGTCGAACTCGAAGAGGCTTTAGCCGAACTCGGTATCACGCCTCCTGCTAATACGCCTAGTTCAACTCCATCTACTGCAGGCCCCTCCACCCCCACATCCTCTACCATTCCCCAGCATTCGGGCTCCGCAACCACACTCTCGTCCCTCCTCGCCGTGTCTCTATCCGATCTCGACCCAACAGTCGAAATGCGCAAATTCTTCGGCTCGAAAGTCGTTCGTTCTTCCGCTTCGTCTACGTCAGGAAGTGGGTCAGGGACAGGTAATAGGCGTTTGGCGGCTGCGGCGCTGAAGAATAAGATGTTGAATAAATCGCACCTGACCAGACCACAGCCGACATGGTGGTCTGCGAACCAGAGGGAGGGCCTGAGTATTCGGGCACTGGGCGCCGATGAGGTAGAGGAGAAGATGAGAAAACATTTATGGGATACAGGGTCGGAAACAGGGAAGGACAAGGATAGAGAACAGGAGAAATGGTATACGGTGGAGTATAGCCAGCGGTATAAGAGTATGACAAAGTTGTTCATTCAGGCTGTTATGAGCGGGCGTATGTCGTTGTTCTCTTTCATCTCGTCAGAAACTGACGGCCATGTGTAGACCCTGACGCCCTCTGGGAAGTCCAGCGCAAGCTACCATGGCACGCTGATAATCTCTTGCAGCTCGCAGAAGTATATCGACATCGTGAAGGTATATATACTGTATTCTCTGCCGATCTTTTCTCATTGTCTTTATTATAGAACATGCTCAAGCGGTTGACTACACTGACCGCGCACTCTTTACCTACGAGCGGGCGTTTGTAGGAGCGTTCACTTTCACGACCGGGCTCTGTAGACTGGACTTTGATAGAGTGGAGAATAGGCCGTTCTTTTTGGCGGTCCATAGACAGGTTGCGTAAGTTCATTTCTTATGTTTCCCCAATAACCCCTTATTTCTGTTTCTTTTTTCTCTGACCTTTGTTTATTTCACGCATATACGCTATATCTGATCACCTTTCACTATCCTTTTCTCTCTTCTGTAATGATCATACCCACACCACTTGGATTCTATTTACCTCCAACCCTCTTGCTTCGAGAATTCTTTACCTTTTCTTTCGTCTTCGTATTCTAAGGGCTTTACACTTCTCAGCCACCCTTACATTTATTTTTGCTTCTATGTTGACATCACTCACCTCTTCCCGTCCTGCTCGTCATTGCTCTTTTTTTTTTTTTTCAAGTCTCCAATCAATCCTGAGCATACATCTTTGACTAATTTCTCATTTCTGACAGCGACCTCACCCGTCGGGGATGCATACGCACCGCCTTCGAATTTTCTCGGCTTCTCTGGGCTATAGACCCGCTTGGAGACCCACACGGTTCCCTCTTCCACATCGACTCCCTTGCACCTCGAGGCGGTATGCACGTCTGGCTCGTAGACGTGTGGAACCACTTTGACAACAAAATTGACACGCGAAGAAATGCGAGAAATCCGTCGCTGTTGCCTGGCTGGGCATATGCTAGGGCGTTGGCGATGAGGGTGGTTGAGGGGGTATGTGTGGGGTTTGCTTATACCTTTTGAAAATTGACGCTGATGCGTATTGTGATTATAGGACAATAGTTCCCATGAGGAGAGTACGAAGGCGCTTGAGGAGGCGATGCGGTCGTATCCAGAGGTGGCACCGCTCCTTGCAGATAAGCTTGACGTGGCGTTGCCAGGGCATATAAGGGGGCATACGGCGTTCAAGGTCATGAGTGACGCTGGGTGAGTCTTTCTTTCCCGACCAAGGCCGAAGTCCCTACTCAAGGCTCCTCCCACACAGCTTCCTTCCACCTGCCCAAGGCGCATTACATGCTCTCGCACATCTCTACGCCACGCACTCATCCTCACCATGGAAAGACCCATCTAATTCCGCATGGTTTGTCTCCACTGCAACGTCCGCCTTCCCCTCTCCGCTCCCCTCATCTCATCCCTCCACCTCCCCATCGTTCCCCACCGCGGAAAAGCGACGCGCTGCACTGCTCGACTTTCTCGGTAATACCGAAACGCTCCGCTCCATCGCAAGACACATTTTGGTGCTAGAGAGCACGCATCGGCGGATCCTATCGTTCCTGCCAAAGGAGATATTGCAGAACGAGGGAGGGGGAGCAGGGATGGCGTGTGACCCTGTACCCCCAGGACCTGGGGTGAGGATCAGTGCCTATGATGCGGCATATTTCGCTGGAGTGGAGGATACGTTCAGTTACAACCGACCGGGAAGGGGAGGAGCAGATGATGAGAGGCTCCTAGAGCAAATTATCCCCGATGCGGGTGTTCGTGCGCGGGTCCTTGTGAGTCGTGCTTCCTTCTTTATTTATCTCTGTTGCGTTCTTGGAAGGAGGCTAAATCCGATTGCATGTTTAGGAACTCCTAAATGCGCTCCGTGACCAGTTTCCTGGCGGGTTGGGGGAGATGGTACATCGATTGGGTCCGGAGGCGGTGGACGACCTGCTGGGTCAGGTGGCGGGCATGGCTGCGGGCGAGGACGGTGTTGGTCTCCCACAGGGACGGGAGATGCCAGGAGGGTTGTTCTTCCCCGAGTTCGGGCAGGAACTTGAACATGACCCTCAGCCTGAGCAGCCGGCGAGGCCAGCTGTTCATGAGCCCGTCGCACAACAGGAAGGGGTTCAAAGAGAGGAGGGAGAGGGAGAGGATGAAGATGAGCATGAAAGTGAAGAGGAATATGAACGCGATGAACCATTGGTGAGACGCTTTTTAAGAGGCATGATGACCAGAATGTTCGGTGGGCCAGTGCGAACTGAGGGCAGTGACTCGTCCGAGGAAGAAGAGGCGGGGATGGGTGATGTCCGTGACGATAACGATGAGGTCGATTAAATGTATCCATCGATTTGTGTTATTGCTTTATGCGCTGCGCGTCTGCGAATTTAGTTATTCTAACTAGCGGGGGTGTACCTAGGACTAGTTATCGGGGAGAATGGAAGGAAATCGACGACATCTGATCAAGAGTGTAGAATTCAAACGAGAGGACTTGAGTGTCATCGATTGTAGGAAGTGCGTATCACTGAGGGCCCAAGGTCAAGGAAAATTCCTGTGCATGCATTCAGTTTGAACTGACATACAAAGTAAAATCTCCTTCAGCCCTGATCGGCGAACGTGAAATCGAGAGTCAATTCAAAAATCTACTCTAAAGTCTCTACACAGAGGTCCCGATTCCTAAACATCACTGTCTCGCTCTCGTCGCTGAGACTTGCAAATAACTGTTGCAGTGTCATGAATTCTGACAGCTGATGTGAGGTCATGGACTAAATACATCACGAGTGTGGGATAGAACGCCTAATAGTGGATTCAAGATGTAGACGAATTGATCAAACGAACATGCGGCGTTGGGAATTAGTGAACGAACCGACGTTATGAGATATGCATCATTGAAAGTCGACTTATTTTGAAAAAAGGACGACCGGAAGGAGGTTGATATTATACGATTACGCAGTCAACGAACTGGAAAGAACACCAGTACAATGTCAGTCTTTGGCACTGGGTTGGGTAATACAGAAGAAAAGCCGAACTTGAAGGCCGCAGTAAATGAAGCCAATATCCATCAACAGCATAAGGACTTGCCAAACGTGAAATTTTTGTTGGAGGCTAGGCTCTACTGGATAAGGACTATAAGACAGGGCTAGCAGACTGTAATTCCAAAGAATGAACTTACCGAAGGATGTATGCAATGAACACAGTAGCACACAGATTCGTAGCGAAGCTCAGAGCTATTGATGCAGATGCAGTTGCTAGATCAAGAAAAATCGAAAGTGACACAGGTTCGCTGCCAGAAGGAGCAAGGGCGCTATGTGTGTCCACAACTAGACCTGCTAGCGTTGTTCCTTGAAATTGCATCTAAGTAAAAAACTTCGGCACTCAAAATGTATACAGACCAGCACTCAAAATCCACAGAGCACCTAAAATGTACTTTGCCCAGCGCCGTCTGAAAAAAAATACCCATGCACGCCAAATAATTAGCCCGTCGTTCACAATAGGCTGAGGATAGCTCATTGCTAGTAGTTCAAAAACAAATTAAGGATTGGCACTGAAGGGACATACCGTAAGAGCTGAGAGCCAATGGCTGCACGAAACCCATGGATCCATGAAGTTATCCATATTATTTAGAACGTTTTCAAACGGTAAATCGACGATGTCACGCATGAAGACAGCAAAAGGACCAAGGTTCCAAGTGATCAATGAAATTATCAAACCCGTTGCTGCAAGAAAACTGAATACAATCACTCCAACTGTGGCCTTGGTGCCTTTTGAAGATAAGCCGCTATGCCTGTAAAATTTACCTGCGTGGGGAAGAAGACAGTTACACTTTAAAACATACGTGACGAGACTGTGTATGGTTATGATAGTAACTGGAACGAAAGTTCCTATAGGATGTTGGTTGTTATATCATGATCATCAAACAACGATGCATACCATGAAGTAGGTTATCAGGAATTGCGAGCTGTAGATTCTTCGAGATAGAAGATTCAGCTACTTGAAGCATGAAACACTCTTCCGGGGTCATACAACAGATTTTGGGTGAGTAATACCGTTAACTTGAACATCTTGCCAGTTTTATACTGAATTCACGGCATTGATCACAAGTGACTAAATGAAACGACTTGGAATAAAGTAGATATGCTGGACAGAGGGTATGAAACGGTTCCAGGGTGAGCATCAAAGATTCGGTGCAATGAAATTGTGTACAGATTCTGGCTTAGCATTTAAAAGAACTCCTGTATCTGTCAATGGATTACTGAGTGATTCCATCCTAAACGGTATTGGAGCTCCTGTTCAAATTCATCAATCATGGATGGCGTAAACCCCATGCCGCTCTAGCTGCAATTTAGGTTAGTGCCATTACCAGACTTGAAGCAAATAGGAGCTGACTGGATTCTAAAGGTATTGTTAAACGTTACATGCAGTTGGGTGCTGCCTCAAGGCCTCATGCATCATGCCTCATGCTTGATGGTCTTTTCTACGTCTTTTAGACGCTGGGGCGCCAATATTTTTAATCAACTATCACCTAAGTGATCACGACGGGTGAGAAAATCCCACTGGTACTTGCTAGTCTTTTTCAATTTTTTTTTTTTGATCAATTATTGTGGGCGGAGCGCACATTACATGCGGTGTTCTGGATCTCTCATTGACACAATTTCAACGGCTTTCCACCTCGATACGCAACCATCGTTCCTGTGGTCCGTTGATGCGCCAACGATTATCCGCGGCCGAGGAATGCCCTAGGGCCAAAGTACCGCTGTTCGGTCGCCACATTGAAGACCCAACCAACTACCATACCGCTTCAAATGTAACTCCCAAAGAAGAAAATAGTAATGGAAAGTGTCAATAGAAGGCACAGTGCAGGTCAGTAACTCGGAGGGGTTGTGACGGCTACTTCCACTCGTCGACGTTTATGGCTTGAGCTGGTCAAATCATCTGTTTTTATTGCTTTTCTTGCCTCTTCCTCTCCAATTCATCATGCCCTCTGATATTCCTGCTGACGTTGCCTACATAGGAGGTGTTTTCTCCGAGGCTATATTGTACGGTATGCTGCCATGCGCTCTCTTTCGTCAGATTTACACCGTCTAACGAATTACTTAGGAATGCAGTATGAATTCTTTGTCTTTCTATAGAAATTGGAGCGTTGTGATTAATGTCCAATTAGCATCCTCATTTTTGGGGCCATCTGCAGTGCAATCCTTAGGAAATCGTATCCGATGCGTATGTGGCGAGGCTCAACGACAATGTACGTATATATTATTCCTTATCCAGCCGTCTTTGCTTGACCTTTGTTCAGAATCCTTTTCACGTGGAGTTTTGTGATGTTTGCGTTGTCAACAGCACACATTGGGCTAGCAATCCAGTCGCTTTTCGAAGGGTTCATTTCGCAGAAGTCTTTTGATACTGAGGCCTTTTTCCGGGAGAATGTGTTTCCCAACCGGAAGGCGGTGTACATCATTAACGTATATCACCCTTCTTTCTCTGCTTGACAGGCGGCTTATCGACTTGCGCTTTAGATGATCCTAGGCGATGGACTCCTGGTATATTTAATACTTACTTCAGTTTACTTTTTTTTTTTTCAATATGCTCTGCTCACAGGTTTGGCGCGTATTTATGATTTGGCCTGATCCTTGGAAAGTCGGTTATATTCCTGTGAGTGCAGTGCCTACGCAAGCAATCCTCTTTACGGTACTGAACGCCATTCTCAGCTTTTGACTCTATTTGGAACAACTGGTGAGCTACCCATGAATTAATCATTGATTGTTTGCATTATAACTGGTTGTTTGCTTTTCAGCCTGCGGCATTAAGACGATCATTGCTAACGCACCGGTGTCCCATGACTCTAACTTCGACCCTCACATTCTATCATGGGTCACCTCGACATTTTTCTTGAACATTGCTACCCAGATTATTGCAACATTCCTCCTCACACTTCGCATATACCGCGGGGGTGCAAACTGTTATGATCGGTCTTATTACATGTTCATCCTGCGGTTAGTTGTCGAGTCTGGCGCCATATATACCTCTACAGCGCTCATTCAGCTTGTCATATACCTATTGAAAATGAACGCTGGTGCGCTAACTGAATGCATGCTAGCTCAGATATGCGTGAGTCTTTCGTTGTGGCATTGCGTCTCGTTTCCGTAACTGGTGTTTCCCTTCAGGCTATTGCGCCAGGGTTGGTAATAGTTCGTGTCGCATCAGGGTCCACACTATCGAAGGGGTTGAACTTCTTTGAAACATCTCAAGGAAGTGACGTTGTGTAGCGAGTTTGGGCGCTTTTGATCGCCATAATTTTGCGGCTGCGGCGGCTTTGCAACCTGAGGGAATGATAAAGGCATGCTTAGCCCTTTTGAAATAGAACACTAGTCTTCGCGTTTTCGATTGATGTTTGAAAATATTCTAGAGCTAAACGATGATGACAGGAAAATGGGTTTGAGCGCATGATTACCATGGCTAGGAAGGGTTGTCTTGCGACGAATGTGATCACCATGGCTGCCGTCAGGGACATGGCCGTCACATAGCATGTAACAATGTATGTGACATTTGGACGTTCAAAATCTTGTGCCACTACCATTCCATTTTGATGAAGAAATTTTTTTTTCAATGCCCGTACATTTTTTTTCATCCGCCACCTGTCGTCGGCAACTAGAAAGAACAAAGCCAACATTCTTAGAAATTGTTCTCTTTGGTGGCATGAGGTATTTATTATATTTGTTTTTTTCCCCAAGTCGTGTTGTCGACAAAGACAGACGCCGCACTCCCGATGCGAACTTGGAGATTTGGGATTGCAACATAGCGACTGCAACCGCTTAAAGTTACACATCCTTCATCCTTGGTACAGGCTCCAACATATGGAATCCCGTCATATCCTCGTGAGGCGGTTAACACGTTGGTTAGTGGACACTCTGACCATCGCGTAGTGAGGCAAAATTCTGGTCCGCATTCGATATCCACCTCTCACGACCCCTACATCTCCCGGGTCACCAGTATTGATACTAGATCCTTGGGTCAGTCAGGCTATTAGCCCATCTATTATCATAGTTATGAGACGGATCGAGGTCGTTTTGCTAGCCAACACCGAGTTTATGAACAGGAGCCCAAGCATCTCTCACCACTCTCACATGACGATTTGAGTTCTTCTTTTCAATATGGTTGCAGCCCTCGAATGCTTACAGACATCCCAACTCAGTTACGTGCATCGCTCCAGACGTAACCCATAGCACTCCATCAGAGGGGCATGGTCATTCCATGTTAACGGGACCTCTCTCCTCTCTTGCCCCCAGACGAACGGGGTTCCTTTCCTTTCCGCATTCATCTTCCTCGTCAGAGCGAAGCCGAAGCACACTGTTCACAGTACCATCGTCTTTCCTCAGGGCGCATGGTCATTCTATGTTAACGGAACCTCCATTTGCTACTCCTCTCTTGCCTCCAGACGAACGGGGTCCAGTGCCCCCTTCATCCTCTTCGTCAGATCGAAGCCGACGTACACTGTGCACAGTGCCATCGTCGTCCATTGCGGGGCATGATCATTCCATGTTAACAGAGTCTACCAGTTGCCTCTCCTCTCTTGCCGCCAGACAAATGTAAACCATTCCCATCTCCATCCATCTTGTTAAATCGAAGCTGACACACAGTATTCACAGTACACTTGTTATCCGTTCTTTCCAACACAACGCAGCCTCAAAGCCAAGATCGCCGTCACTCAAGACCTTATCGTCAGAAGCAGCGAAGCGTCACATCCGATGAGGAATATAGAGGAAACAGTCGCCGAATGAGCGTTCAGGCTCCCAACCAACGATGGCTATGGCGCGTGAGACAGGTCCTGACGAGTCGGAGAGAGGACGATACGAGGACTACGAGCGCAGTCGACGACGCTATCGCCAATCAACTATCACTACTGAGACAATAGAAGATAGCCATCGAGGGAGGCGACAAAGTGGCTCCGTGATGCCTACCAGAAATTCAATGTCCAGATGTTTGATTTGATACGAGATGACGGGCATTCAAGTTCACCGCAGTGGAGCTTAGCCGTCATGGAGGTCGTTGGGTGGCGAGGAACACCAGATTGGCAGAGATGGACTGTCACTGCCACCAGTACACGCAGCTCCTCAGTCAAAACAAGCCCTGTCATAGTCCACTGAATCCCTCGCTCATCTTTTCCCGGCACCCAAGGGACTTATGAACGTACACTCACGCCACACCCCATCGACGATAGGATCTCATTTTCCCTTCCCTTCTTTAGCCGCGACTGGCAGCTTCAAGGAGTCTTATAAGCGAAAGAGGGAGCAGGAGACGGAAAGGGAAGGCGAAGGGGAAAGAGGCGAAGGGGAAAGAGGCGAAATGGTGAAGAGGATGAAAATGGATAAGGATGGAACTTCAACGGGCAGAACGCGGGCACGCACTTCCGCCGAAGCCGCCCTGGGCGCGGACACCTGTCGACGTACCATTGACACACAGATGTGGTACCAATTCCGTCCGAGGTCTGGGCATGCATGGGATGAGCATTGTTGATGGACCCAGCGGTGCTGCGCCAGAGCGGGTATCAGTGTCTACTTCAACAATACGTCCAATTTTAATGTTGACGTCAAGCCGCATTCTGCCCGCCGATGAGGCTGGCTCCAGTCACAGTGTGGTAAAGGTTGGAGTAAGTACCGACAATATATCAAGTTCCACAGCCGCTTCTGATTCAGCCACAACTCTCACCAGCGCCGGTACTTCACGAGCCATGGCGCGGAGTTGAGAAGGGCATTTGCCATGTCTCTGGACGACGTCACAGGGGAAGACCCAGTATTGGTGTGCACACTATCCAACGTGCAAATCAAAGTTCGACGGTCGTTTCAAGTGCGTTTGCACATGCAGTTCAGTTCACATGGTCTGGCGCCTGTGCCTAGGACTGATGGGAATGGTGTAAACGGAGCGCTCATGTAGATCAATCAGGCGTGTCCTCCTCTCGTTGTGTGGTCTTGCTACTAGATGGATTGTATTATCTATTCGAGTCGGACGTAAATGTAGCAACCGAATCCAATTAGGTGATTACACTTAGTGAGAGGCGAGTAAAAGAATTAGCAATATGTACTGATCATTTCCACGGACAATGGTGACAACGAGGCAGAGCAAGATTAGACCTCTTCCATAGTTTAACTTGTTAGAAGATGGAGGCGGCACTGGTACATACTCAAGTAGTAGGACTTATAGCCACATGTTTCGATTCCTGGTAAAAAATCAAGCGGGCAGTGATCTCCGTAGATCGAACATGATCCACCTGATTTGGACAGCAGATCACCCTTCACCTTCTCCTCTTCCACACCTGGAATCGATTTCCTGTCCTCTTCATAGACCACATCGTATTTTTCAGGCCCGTTGTGGACGAATGGTTCATTCTCGATATGTGTGATGACGAGGAAGTTGCAAACTGCAGATTCCAACCTGCGTGGCGCAGGACCGACGTCATACGCGTCAATGCCTTTCTCAACGAGTAGCTCGCCAAGTCGCATGGGAATATTCATATCCTGACGATGATGTGCGGCAAGCTCTAACTTGTATGTTTCCTTGAACCCCCTGCGGCCCTCTTCGTTGTTTATGATAAGTCCGCTAATGATGGAACGGTGGGTACGGCGCGGGCTTTCAATGACACCTGTACCATGGAACAGGTAAACAACTGGTGGAAGCACCCATGTCGTGAATGCTGAAAGTCACTAGAGGTCGCTGGGTTGAATTTGGTGAGGCGACCCGCGTTATGGTTTAAAATGGGATCAGGCGTTAGTTCAGAAAAAAAATGATCATCATCAATCATCAAAGTATTATCTGGGTTATCTTGTGCCCTGATTACTTACACCATCCATTCTCCAAAGCTCTTGTTATCATGATACCTGCACTGCCTAGACCGCCTAGACATTGGAATACACATCACTTTACGGATGAAGTACAATCTGTGATCTGTCAATGATTCTTCTCTTGAAACACGCTAGCGAGTTTGAGCTCAAGACGGCGAAGAAACATCCCATCAAAACCGGAAAGCGGTGGTAGAGGACCGTAGATTCTAGGAACGAGGGTGAGATCATAGTTTCTGGCACACGGATACTCTTCGCCTATATACTTGTGCACATCAGCCTTCAATTGAACTGTTACCTTACCCAATCGCACGATCCGGCCTCTAAATTTCCACATTTCCTTCACTATAGCTCCTCTTTTCACTCCCCTAAGATTCTGTGATTAGATGTAGGTGAATTTAAAAACGGCACATTGTAATACTTACGGAGGAAATAATCAATTCTCCACACGGTCACTCTGAAGTCATCAACGACCCCATCATCCCTGAAACTGCCGTCGCTAATGCATGATCTCAAAGAATATAGGACGTTCGTCTTCCATAAAAATCCGCTACTTCGCATGATATCGAGTGGTCTGACCTATACTTTCTTTCCTTCAACTCGCTCCCGCGCCTCATCCAAGCATGGACAGTGTAATTTCCGCGATTCCGCCATTCAATCGGATGTTCTTGATTTCTATTTGGATGGAAACACTCATTTATGGTGAGTATATCGAAATAGTGCCCTCGTTTCAATGGTTACCTACATATTCTCCAGGAATGAAGTTAGTCATATCGTAGTGCATTCAGTCTCCGGGTTTTCAAGTTTTGTAGTTGCATCATTTTCACTGGAGCCCTATACGTGCTCATTCATCGTCAACGGAAGCCTAAGTACGATTCAGGATTTGTATTCATTTCTCAACAACCAAATCTTATTTTGTGATCCCCGACAGCTTCTTAATCGCTGTTTCATGCATTCTATTCCTACTAGCCACTACGCATGTCGGCTTCAGCCTACATCAGTTAATCGGCGGCTTAATCGATACTGAAACAGAGCTTGCAAGCCTCTACTTTGTTACTCCAACGCATCCAGAATATGTGGCGAAATTGGTCCTTTATACGACAACTGTATGTCATTCCAGTTCTCATAACCGAGGGTCATATCGAACTAATAACATGGGTAGGTTTTCGCACAGGATCTTGTCCTTGTAAGCACCCCCGTAGCTTGTTGAAGGATGTTGGGCTGATTCACTTGTTAGATATGGCGTCTTTGGGTACTCTCCTCACGAAATTGGAAGGTCGTTGCGCTACCGGTAAGTTGTGATAAAGTACCAAGGCGTTGAGAATCATCGTTGTTAATCGCATATTTTGTATTACAGCTAGTCATTGAAGGAGCACACGTTGGCAAGAGAAACGATGGTCTATATCACTTGAGCTTGAATTAATTCAACCTTCTCTAGCCGCAGGTTATATTTGTTGCGCCCGTGCTGCCCTCGGAAAGACCTCTACTGACCAAGTCACTCACGATGCTACGCTGATCACATGGATTCTGGACCTCGCGATGAACGTTGGAGTCACATCCCTGATCGTCTATAAACTATATATAGCTGGAAGGAGAGTCAGCAGCTCGGGCCTTTCAAAGGAAAACAAATACCTCTCCAGCATTTTCACCGTGGTTGAATCAGGGTCTATCTTTGCTTCTGCAATTATCGTCATGGTTGGAATGTTCCTAGCAAACATAGAAGCTGTCGTTGCAGCAGCTGATGTCGCTGTGCAAATCGCGGTAGGTTATAGAGATATACAATTCTAGTACGAATGCTACTAATACCTGCTCCTCAGGTTCTAACACCGTTATTGATCATGTGCGATACCCGTAACTGATACTGTCTGCTTTTCTGATGGACTTTGTGAATTTTTAGTGTTAGGGTAGGATTCGGCCTGACACATGGGTCATCTTCCAACGAGACCACGACATCTTCAAAGACGGCCTCTGCAAACGGACGATCAATTCTCGATAAGACTGGCGTTCATATCAGTACTGCCGTGGAGTATGAATTGTCACGCTTTCCAACGGCGAAAGACCAAAGTTTGGCATAGTAGATTGGTTATCATTAATCGAGCAACAGGTGAGGGATTCTGCCTTGATGTATTACAGACCTAATACTCGTCCACAGTCGTGCTTGGAGATGTCGTGTGTATAATATTTGAAGTCCTCAAGGTCGTTTCCCTGTAATTTATTCTGTAAATATACCGATAACTCCAGTTTCCACACTATAAGACAGGATCCTACTTTCAAACTTTCATCATCACAATGAACTATCGTTCTGTGCGATGAGGAAGAATGGAGAAATGTCTAGTGGTCAAGTATATCACAAATTAGATAGGGTACAAGTGTCATTCACAAGAAAATATACAGCAAGTACAAGTTATGGAGTGTCCAGGGAAGTCCGATGTGTTCAAAATACGAGTCCTTTAGGAAGGGTCTAAACGATTTCCTCCACTCCGGCTGCACAGAGGCCACACCCAATACATTCCAAACACGCTACAAAATGAAGCATGAATATTCAGAGAAGGCAAAAAATCAATGAGCTTACCGAGGCCACCGCAGCATGCGCAGAGGTAACAGGGACAGCAGCAAGGATTTTCGAAGGCGCCTAGATGAAGAAGAAATTAGATCAGTATGCCTGGTGTTAATGGGAAGATACGGAACATACCTCTACAGCACCATGCACTCAGCATAACACCCAGGATCACTACCACTAGGAGACCAACGAAGATGACAATCAGATATACTATAAAGCAGAGTCCCGTGAGTAATCTTCCGAGAACCGAAGGCAGGATTTGCGACGAACATTTGTTATTGACAAAGGAACTGCCGCTATTATCTGTCGTATCGTTAGTCGCTCGTCTGGCTAGACCTTCAACGCCCCAAGAAAACACATTGGAAACATCGTAGAAGCAGGATAGAGCAAAGAGTAATGCGGTGGTAAACAGGGCAATGACAGCGGGTACGAAGATGCGGCGAAGACGAGATCCATGGAAGCGATTTTGTTGTGATTTGCAGCATTCTGAATCATCGGGATGAACACCAGTGGGCCAGTGTCTCCGAGCATGGCATTGTGTATACTGCTGAGAGTGTGCAGGCCTTTTTTCGCCCATCGCAGACGTATGATTGGGATCCATGACATCGACAGTCGAGGGTTGGGTGTACGTGTATGTAGGCATTTTTCTGTCAAGTTGATTCAAAATGAGCGTTCAAGTTAAAGATGAGGTTGGAAGAATGGTACGCACAACAGTAACAAGAAAAAAATACAAGGCAAAGGATCCTAGTAACCAAACGTGTGACAAGGACCCCAACCTGTCATCCGCCTTTATAGGCTACTTCCACTCTGGCCTCGCGACCCGAGCGGCACGAAAGAAGCGTCTTGGTTCCCTTTTGTTGACATGCTGCGTCGACGACTGCGGATAGCACTGTTCATCCCAGGCATGCTCCTGGAGGCCGTTTTCCGCATAAAGTACAAAAGGCTTGAAACTTATAAATGAGCCCTGAACGATAAGTAGTTCAATGCGAGACTAGTTGAGTTGAAGGCGTTCCCTAGGATTCAAGCTTCAATAAGAGAAAAAGGAATTGAAATGCTGTTGATTGCCAAGATGTTCTATTTTTGGACACAGCCTGAGTTCACGAAAAATGTACAGCCGCCAACAAGCACTCATTATCAGCTGCGGAAACCAGTTCTCGTCTACTCGACATAAGCACTGCCTTTTCATGTCACATTGTGAAATCAAGCCCCAGGAATCCCAGAAGTGTAGACATTAATCAAAACATGAATAACATATTCATTTGCAAAGTCCACATTGAACACAAACTTAACTTGAAAGAAAGAATGGGAAAATATGATACAATGTTATCGAATAATCACGAATTGCAGTTCTTATACCTGCCTATCCACCGACTCTGCTTCCTCCGACCGCTTCTCACTTGAACCTTCTTCCAACGCTACAACAAAAGGTACATGTCAAGCTCCAGAGTCTACAACGCAATCCAGCTCACCTTTCGCCTGTTTCTCAATATCAGCCTTGCGCCGATCCTCAGATATCGAACCGAAAATGATATCCATCTCTTCAAGACTGCGCCCCTTCGTCTCAGGAATGAGGCTTGCGATTCCTGGTTAAAAGATAGTGCGGGTTTCAAGAGAAAGAAAATACGCACAGGGAGAAGACTGCCATAGCGCCGATATTCACCGTAGCAAACATCAAGAAAATCTTGTACCCGAGGTTCGCAACCATCTGTGGGGTGACTTTCGAGACGACGAAGTCTGTAGAAGATGTATCTGTCAGTGAGGTACCTTAATAACAGCGATAGAACACGCGCTCCACAGCCATTGCGATGCGCTTGCGAGAGCAAGTCCATAATGCCTCGTCCTTGTGGGGAAGATATCTGACACATACACCCAAGGGAGCGGACCTACATCACCAACTCAGTCAGTCATCTCACCCTAAGAGTAATAAACGCAATGTAACGTACCCCAACCCATTGAGTAAAAGCATACATAAATGTACAGCAAGCCAGCCATAGCGCGAGAGGCTGGAGGCGGGTTCGGCGGCGCTTGTCCGGCGACGACGGTAGGAGGAGGGTGCGTTTTGAGGATGGCGCCGATGATGTAGAAGAGAATACCCATGCCCATTGCTGAGATAAATAGGGAAAGCTTGCGGCCAAGGGTTTCGACACCAAAGAAGATGAAAAGTGAGGTAGCGACAACTTTGACTACGCCTGATGAAAGGAGGTCAGGGGTCGTTGAAAGGTAGAGTAGGATAACGAACCATATATGCCACTAGCGAGGAGGGAGTTCTTCTGGCCTGTGTACCCGATCTTTTGAAAGAGCTCGTTATCCCAGCTCTAAAAGTTAGTCGACGCTACTTACCGCAGCGAAGATCTGCGGTGCATAATAACTACGTCCAAACCATCAGAGGTCTACACCTACAAAGTCATTCAAGATCTCACTCACTTGACGCTATTTTGCCCAGCCCACTGCTGCAACAAGAATATCACAAACGCAATCACGAATCTGATGAAATTGCCCTTCCCGAAGAACGCCTCCCGGATTCCAAGCCCCTTACGCGCCTCACGTTCCTCCTCGATTGCAGCCTCGATCTCCACCATCTCTTCCACTACAGATTGGGATGTGACAGGCTCCTTGCGAAGGTAAGCGAGGTTCTTGATGGCTTCTTGACGCCGGTCAACTGAGGAGAGCCATCGCGGAGATTCCTGTTCGGTTTACTTGTCAGACGAATGAAAAATGAAGAAGATGAAGGAATGGACCTTGATAGTCAGAAGACCGAACGCCATAATGCCGGCTGGAACAAGCTGGAACCCGAATGGAATTCGCCAGACATTTACACCGGAGGTAATGTGTATGCCCACACCGTCTGTCAAGAGTCGCAGTCAGTCTTCACCTGCCGCATGGATGCCCGGCCAGCGTCTTCATGACAGCTCACAATTGATGAAGTACGATATCATGACACCAATGGCCACCTTAACCGCAATAGAGACAGTTGGTATCCCGATGACAATGGGGAATAGCAAAGGAGCACTTACCATAATCTGAAAACAACCAGTAATGCGCCCTCGAACCTCTTTTGGCGCACATTCCGAGACAAAAGCTGGCGAGACAGCCGAAATAGCGCCAATGCCAACACCGGAGATGACGCGACCTGAGTATATTAGTGCAAGCCCATTTGAGCCTGAAGCGACAGTGGTAAGGATCTGGCAGACAATCATTAGCTGTGGATCTGTATAATTTGCGAGAAGGGTATACCGCCCCGACTGCGAAGACGATGGTGAATGCGAATAAGGTGGGTCGTCGACCTATCTTAGCTGAAACGGAATGTCGAGATATAGGAATGATTGTGAAGGTTCAGGATTACTTACCGGAAATTGGAGCACTTCCAAGCGCACCGAAAAATGCCCCCGCCTGTAAAACCGATACGACATTCGACGAGACGTCGTTGATATGTTTTGGATCTGTAAGGCCGAAATGGGACCGGAAATATGGTGCACTGACGACACCCCCTCTGTGGCATGTCTTAATCACCAGGACTTGAGACAGCTTAGGAGTCTAAGAGCCACGTACGCAATTCCGCTGTGGGGAGAATACCAAGATGAGGCATTAAGAAGTGAAGGAAAGAATTGAAAGGACGCACGTATCGTAGCCAAAAAGAACGATACCCCAATATACTATGAACGCGAGCCCTGTGTTCAATTTTTGTCAGGTGACACAGTGTGTGTTGGAGGAAGCAAGTACTCCTGTGAAGCGCTACTCACAGTAAACCCGTATGTTCTTGAACAAATGCTCTGTCCTCTTGCCCATGGTTAGAATCTAGGAGGACACGCTGTTAGGTTACTGGAAGTGGACAGGGGAAACGACTGAAACGCCAAGTGCCGCTCTATATACTTGTCTGCCATTAAGCTTCTTTTTCGGAACCGTTACGTGATAGTAGACTAATGGACATCTTACCGTTTATAGCGACTATGGGCGCCCTCACATAGCATGTCCTACAAAGCCCTTTACACAAAGCTCTCCATCTTGCGAGGAACATATAAGAAGAGAAGTGTGCCGGCTATGACTTGGTCGCGAGCTCGCCCCAAGCCGATTCGGAATCCATGTGGTCGCACGCCGAGTACAGAACTGGGTTCCCATCTGTCTCTGACTTCATACGATAATATTTCGTCATTTTGCGATGTCTTGCTGTCCCCATCTTCAGCATCTCACAGATCTCGGTCAGCTGCCGCAGTCGGTCCGGTACTTGTTCTTCGCAGAATGTGTGATGTCTAAGCAGCTCTCAGGGTAAAACTGAATCGCGGTGATTGAAAGTTGGTGAGTGAAGTAAGTTTGAGGCCTTCGGTAGCTAGTTGGCCGCGGATAGATAGATGCTTTGTTGGTGGTTCGCTGGTAAGATGCCTAGATTTCAATGATTTGATCAATTGTGATCTTATCTTATCTCTGATGCATCATGATTCACCTTATGACGGCCCAAAGGAGTTGGCTGATGAAATCATCATCTGGTAAACGTTAACATTATTTTTGTGTTCATTTCGCCCTCATTTAGTCCTTTAATGGTGCACTCCCAGGCCAAAGCTGAAGCGGAAAAAAACTATCTCGAGTAAAGTTGTCAAGTCAAATTGAACGGCATCGCGTACGTATCAGTCTGTGGCTTGGTGAGTACGCTCTCAGTCTCACAGAGTTGCTAAAGATGCCAAAGAAAAGCTTCTCATTTTCCTGGTGGCCCAGTGCGGTTTTTCAAAAAATCCCTTTCCGGCTTTCTTGTTGACTGATTTACAACCAATGTCAATATCTTCGGCGGTAAGATGGATGCTCACAATATACCAAATGGCATTACTTGTATAACCAAGTTCCTGACCAGTCCCAACGGTGCTTGGATACGACCAGCGCAGTTATGGGATCTATTGGTAGATGCAGCGTGGATCCTCAGGCACGAAACGTTTCAGTCCAGGGATATATACAGAAACGACGATGCATTTGAAGGCGATCGTGGGTGGTTTCGGCCAAGTGCAAATAGCTGAAACTGCCCGTCAGCTGCGATTTTTGTGGTGGCACGATATAAATTATCGTGGTATCAAAACATTAGCTAAATAAAATTTGTGTACGTGGAATTGTTGTTGTTCACACCGTGACATAACCATGTTTCATCCATCCAAAATCCATGTCATTCTGTGATCAATTCAAAAGACAGAATCAACTATGGGAAATTTTTTCCCGCCAATCCTTGACGATCTTTTTTGATGCCAATCCTCAAATCTATAAAGCTGACAAAACGTTTCTTCTCCTGGTAGCTAGCTCCTCAAGATCACTGTTCACCATGACTCCGGAAGAGCGTTCCATGCTGCAAGTTGCTGGAACTTCTATCTGGAAAAATCTACAGATCAATCTTCCAAATTTCCTACTGTACGGTATGCAATTTGGCAAGCCCCATGGAGTTGCTCATGACTAGTTGCTGGCCGACGTTGAATACCTAGGAATCTTTTCTCCACTTACTCTCATAACCATACACAGCCTTGTCACGTATGTTTTTCCTCTACCATCTTTATCCCCGGTCTGAGGAATTGTACAGCCATCGTGGCTTATCTTCCACCGGCACCAAGGCTACAGTTGGGGTAATCCTCTTCAGTTTCCTTGCAGCTACAGGCGCCATAATTTCATCGCTTGCGGCAAACCTTGGCCCTCTTGCTGGCCTTTCACAACCTAATGTCGCCAATATGCCGCTTGAAGATATTCTCAACGATATCAATAACTTTTTAAATCCATGGGCTTCGTGCCTCAACTGGTTCCAGTCACTTCCGGTATGTTTTATAATCGTAAGGTTGAAATAAATCACTAAATTAACCATCTTCAGCCTATCGTCAATGACGCGCTTATCATTTGGCGAGCATGGATAATTTTCTCGGGCAGGCGCTGGGCAAAGTTCATCTTGGCTGCTATGTGGATTACAAGCGCTGGTCTGTTATAGATTCCTTAAACTTTTCCTTCTTACGTCAATCTCAAGGCACAATGCTATCGGGGCTAATCATTGACTCGAATGTTACCCTGGAGCCTTCTGGCAACGAACCTGTGTTATTCCACGTTTCCGCTGAGTTGGCCACAGCATCAACAGCTCTGAGCTTTGCCACAAATCTCCTTGCCACCACGTTAATTGCCTACATCCTTCGGTTTGCTTAACTTGTCTCTAGTTCAATAACCCTTTCTCATCACTGTTATTAGAGCACACATGAAACTTATTAAGAGCCAGAAATTTGAGCCAGGTCTACAGGGCAAATTTCGAGTTTGGCAAGTCCTTATGCTGTTGATGGACACAGGTTTTGTTTACTGTGGCCTTCAGGTTTGACATCCTTCATATTTTCCGTAGGCCGTGCGGGAAACTGACATTTGTGTCGTTCTCAGCTCATTGACTTCATAATAACTGTAATTCCAACTGCTGTCACATCGACATTTTATCAAAATGGCGCTATCTTCAATGTTGCGTATCTTGGGATCTCGGTTCGTTTATTATGTGCAGCTTGTTCATTTGGCCATACTCATCTTCCGTATTATATTGACTATTTAGGCGTTCTACCCCACAATCGTAACGTATTTAGTACATGGCCTGTCGACAACCGTCGGGATTCACCAAGCCGCGACTGTAATTCACGAGTCTCAACAACGAGAGAGAAGTGCCGAAGTTTAGGAGCGGGTCAATAGCCGACCTCTCTGTGTACAGTTTGTTTTGTAGTTCAGTATACTTACATATTTGGTACGACTCAATTTCAATTCATCGCATTTGTCGACAAGTGCGGAAAGAGACCTGACACTTGTTGAAATAACAAATATATGCTCAAAAACGCGAATATGAATTCCTTCTTTTACTTACTCTGAGACCCTTTCTCTCCTCCCTGAGCTTAGAGATTTAATCTCAGATTTCCACTCAATTTTTAAATTGTTGAAAATCCCCCCGCTCTCTTCTTCCATGGTGACATGGCCGAGCGGTCTAAGGCGCCAGAATCAGGTCTTTGCTTGTATCTGGTCTTTCGGGGCGGGAGTTCGAATCTCCCTGTCATCATCGGTATCTTTTTCGACATAAACGGCCCCGTTTCGTGCTAATTTGCCCCTCGATTCCTGGGTTCACATAAGCACCCTCTCATCAAACGTGAGAGGACGTTTTCTTGGTACGAGACTACTTCGATTCCGTGGCGTCGGTCGTCTCAAGCAGATACGATCAGAAACATGCAATTCGTGCTTCGTGAATCAGAAATTCCATTGGGTAAGGTATCACAGTGTGGTACATGAATGGGATAGGAATAGCTCTGCAAAGCGCGGGTGCGGATATTTGATATACAGAACCTATATGCAAAAACTAGCTAGTTGGAATAGAAAGCGAATGTAGCAGCTGTACGAAGGAGAGCTCAAGGAGCAGTAGAGTCTGAGTTTTGAGAAGGTTCGTGGCGTAGGCTGGGTGGTATAAATAAATAACATTACAGAAAAAGTCGAGTCACGACCTGCGCATCCCTACAATGACCGGAGATGGTCCGCTTGAAATTTTTGGAAAGCTTCATCCCAAGAACGCTTATGGAAGCCCAAGATGTCGTAGCTTAAATAGCCCTCCCCACAGCTCCGCGTTCCATGTCTGGGAGGTCGAAATACACAGACTCGTCCTGGTCATGGGCGTCCCCTCCAGGGACAGGCGAGCGAGAGCGGAAGGGATCTGTATACGCGTAAGAAGATGGCGGGGAGCTCGTTGTAGGGTGAAGAGAGCGTAGTGTTGGCGGAGGGGAGCGAAGCGGGGATCGGGGTGGGGGTATGGGCGGTGGTGATCTGAGCGTCGGAGGTGGAGTGGGTATAGTGGCAGGTGGAATGGGAGAAGGAGTGGAGGGAGGAGGAAGAGCAGATGCTGTGCTCGGCTCTCGAGAATGCATGGGAGTCGAGCTTGCTATCGAAGAACCAATTCCCAGCCCAAGACCCAAGCCTGTGCCATCTGGAACCGGAAGCACAAATGCACCAGCCGGCGTCGTCGCTCTCGAAGTTTGAGAATGAGCTTGTCCGTCGTGTGTCGTGGTTGGCGGGATATTTACGGCGGCTGTCGCGGCCGGCACAGAGGAATAGGCATCCCGATACGCTCTCATCGCTACCAGATCATCTTCATCCTCGAAAAAGTCCTCCCCATCCAACAAACCTCTTCCTTCTCTGCCACTTCCTCCCCTACCCATCCTCGCTGCAGCCTGGATCAACTCGTGGAGTTTCCTTCTGTGTCTCCGGTACACAAAGAGCGCTATTAATAATAGGAGGAGTAGAGTGAACGCTCCGGCTGCGGTTCCCGCGATTTCCGCAGTGCGACGTTGAGAATCAGGAGAGGAAACAGAGGAAGGTGAGGGTGAGAGGGCAGTTGGGACGGTTGTAACGAGGGTGGTGAGTGCGCCATTGAGAAGTGTTGTTATGGTTGTAAGGGAGGCAGTTGATATAGGACTCGTGGTGTCTGTGGATGGGGGAAGCGTGGTACTCGTTGGAAAGAGTGATATGGTATTTGATGTGAACGTGAAAGAGGCTGCGCTATGTGTCGAGGAAAGCGTAGAGGAAGATGAGAGAGTTGAGCTAGACGTCGTATCACTTGAAGTTGTCGTAGTCGTCGTCAGAGTCGTAGTATCG
>JABAJU010000212.1:0-26243 GCA_018220975.1 Tephrocybe sp. 9980TJB | reverse complement strand
ACAAACACATATAGACAGCTGGTTTGGAGTCTAGAAAAGACTCAAGGAATACAGATGAAATAAAAATAGCATAAAAATAGGAAGGAAATAGACATTATTTTGTAGCCTAATTACTTGTTAAGTCAGTGATAGTCTAATGAAATAACTTAAATACATATAATTTATTGCTTTGTACATGTTAATTAAGGTGTTGTACATGAGGTTATATATTATAAGTCTTTAAAAGTATCATCATATACAGAATAAAGATGAGATCAATACAAGATAGAGCAATCAATAATGTGCTGAAAGGTTAATAATAATTAAAAACTTAGACTAATGATGTGTTGTATTGAGTATCTATAACTTTGACTAATATGATTTGTAGTGACTGTTAATAATGATCAATAAAGTTTGTATTGATTGTCAATAATGATCAATAACTCGGACTAAGGATAGTTTGTCATGACTATCAGTAATGATCAATAACTTGGACTAAAGATAGTTTGTTGTGATTGTCAATAATGATCATTAAGGCTAGATTAGATCAGATGAAGGAGCCTTACAGCAATGCAAGAAGTGCAGAGTCAAAGGTAGAAGCCTGTAGTATAAGAGTGTAGATTGAAAGTGATGATGGAGGATGTAAGATGAGAGAAAAGATTGTAAATGAGTGTTGAATGTATCTTTTAAGATGAAATAGGAAAATAATGAATGGAAAAAGAAAGGAGTGAAAAGAAGAGGATAAGATAGATTAATATCACTTCAGGGCTGCCTCTAGGAGGAGGCCTCTTAAGGCTAACCCTCCTACTGAAAAGTCTGGCCTAAAGACCCCTCAACTATGGGAGCCCCCTTGACCAACTCAGACTAATGATTTGTAGTAATTGTCAATAATGATTAAAAACTCAGACTAATGATGAGTTGTATTGATTGTCAATAATGATTAAAAACTCAGACTAATGATAGTTGATATTGACCCTCAATAATGATCAATAACCTGGACTAATAACAATTTGTAGTCATTTGTCAATAATAATTAAAAACTTGGACTAAAGATAGTTTGTATTGACTATCAATAATGATCAATAACCTGATAATTTGTAGTCATTTGTCAATAATGATTAAAAACTCAGACTAAGGATAGTTTGTATTGACTATCAATAATGATCAATAACCTGGACTAATGATAATTTGTATTTATTTGTCAATAATAATCAATAACTTGGACATAGTTTGTAGTAATTGTTAATAATGATCAATAACCTGGACTAATGATAATTTGTATTTATTTGTCAATAATAATCAATAACTTGGACATAGTTTGTAGTAATTGTTAATAATGATCAATAATCTGGACTAATGATAGTTTGTATTGACTATCAATAATGTTGGACTACTGATGTATTGTATTGATTGTCAATAATGATCAATACCTCAGACTAATGATAGTGGGACTAATGATAGCTTGTCATCAATAAATAATCAAACATTATCCAAAGCCTCCTCCTTGCATCCATCTATTCCTTTTGTATTTTTGATGGGTGCACATCATCATAAATCATGTAAAATAGGTTCTAATCATATGGAGGCCCTTCTCAATTCATATGTGGAAGGAATACATGCAACAGACTAACAATTGACTGTCAATAATAATCACAAAACTAGACTAACAATATATTGTATTGACTGTCAATAACTTGGACTAATGATGTGTTGTATTGACTGTCAATAATAATCAACAAATCAGACTAATAAGAGTTTGTAGTGGTTATCCATAATTATTGACCATCAATAATCATCAATAACATGGATTAATAATAGCTTGCCATCAATAAATAATCAAACATTATCCAAAGCCTCCTCCTTACATCCATCTTTTCCTCTTGTATTTTTGATGGGCAAACATCATCATAAATCATGTAAAATAGTGTCTAATTATATGGAGGCCCTTCTCAGTTCATATGGAAAACATGCACCAGACTAATGATGTGTTGTATTGACTGTCAGAATGATCAAAAAGTTGGACTAATGATGTGTTTTACTGATTGTCAATAATTATCAATAACTCAGACTAATTTTTATTAGCAAACATGTTCTATATATTCTTTTCCATCTATCTGCATGTTTCATTATGCATATATGTTGAGGGAGAATGATAAGAAAGCTGGCAATGTTTTGGACATTTTGTATTTATATTTGTTTATTTCAAAAGTCAAAACTCGGACACTTCATTCTGAGAGTAATTTGCCACAGAGTGATATTTTCTTTTTGAAGTCTATTGTTGGGATGTATAGCTATTCTCCTATGACTTTATATGCTCCAAATGAGGTGAGAGAGGATGATAGTTGCATGTATTCCTTCTACATATGAATTGAGAAGAGCCTCATGGGCACATTCCAATGCAGTAGGAGTTGCAGACGTCATACATCAACAAGCCTCCAATCAACAACATCATTGTCAATGTCTTCACAAGCCTGAAGGCTCTCGCAGAACAGAGAAGAAAGGTATTTATAGTCTGGCATCACGTCAAATGTGAGTTGGTGGGAGTAATCAAAAAAAATCTTCAATGCAGGTGGCAGCTTATGGCATAGTTGCCAGGACAGTGTAGAAATCTTTTTCACAATGAGAGTCGATTTTGTAGACTGAGAGATGCTTTCAAACCCTTGCCATAGGAATGAGCCATGAAGGAGATAAATGAGGACATGGACAAGTGATTTGAGGTCATCACAGCAGGTGAGCTGCATTCCATGATGCCTATTGATAGAGAGATAGCAAGGCGTGCCAGTTAGGCCTCTCTGCTTATAGTTGAGGAAATGGATCAAGTAGTTGTCTTGATACTCCTTTGCAAGACAAAGTCAACAACATAGATTGTTGATAGATCCTCAAATCCAATGAGGAAGTTTCTGGCTTGATGTCACAGTGTACAAGGTTGTGAGCATGGATGGATTGAATGATATTGAGCTAAGGTTTATTTGACAATCAGACTCAGTCAAATGGCCTACTAACTGAAACACATACCATTCGAATGGCCAATATGAAAATTGTTTTTATGCTAAATTGTTGTCCACAGAACTTGTTGATGTCTCCAATAGAAGGTCCTTGCATAGTGAGCACCAAAGCTTGGTAGCCACAATCCAAACCAAAAAAGTAACATTCAGGGATTCCAATACTCAGTGGACTATCCTTCAGCAGTTTGTAAACCTTCTATTTATTTTGTAGCTTTGGATTTCTGACATGGACTGGCTCTAATTTGACAGCAACATGACCTCCTGATATAATATCAAGAGCATAAAAGACCTCACCTATAATGGGATCAGCATCAGGCAGCTCAGAAATGGAGGACAAGATAAAAGCACTCACTGAATGATCCTTGACCAATTCTCTTCTTCAGTCAATACCTCTGTCATCATTTGGCATCTCCAATTGATCACTATCCACATATTTAGAGTATGAAAACTACATGTCATTATCACCATCTGTTATACTACTATCTGATTTGGAGAGTGCCAAACTTGACATATCGACATCTTCAGGATTTGTCAAGTCATCTGCTTCCAGACAATTATTGCAAATCTCGGCATGCCTGTAAATTGGAATTATATCATGAAACATTACTTCCTGCCAGAATCACTTTGATGGATGCCCAATGGCTTAAACAAGCAAGTGCATGTCCATGCTTTGACATCAGTTTTGTAAACTGCATCACTGAACTTACACTTTATGGATTAGAATCCAGACAAGATGATCCAGATGTGGCTGGGTGATACAATATAAGTAGTCATGCTTCAGCTGCCTCTAGAAGTACTTCACATTCATTGTTGTGCAAAGGCAAGAAATGTGAGCTGATGTTGACCTTGCCCAAAGTGCCCACATCTTTGGTGGGTACCATGATGTCCACATATACCCCTCACACTTCTTGGAGCCCTTGAGCATAGCAAAATTGATACATTTTCAAGACTGTGTTCTAGCAGATACAATATGAAGTCCAATTCCCATCATTGTGGTGCTCCAGAAACAGTGGATGCTGGCAGAAATGTTTTGTGAATAGGCATAAGATGGCCTTTTGATGCAGCACAGGGCAAAACACATAGTCAGGATCCTTCAATAGTTCCTCGCCATCTTCTGCAGGTTTGTCTTCACTGTTCTGATCATTTGTGAGATCTTTCTCATAAAATTCATTGACTTTGTCCAGCAGACCATGATTATCAGCATCAACTTCATCAGAGATCCCCACACCATTGTCAATATCAGTCTCTGAAGTCTCTTCCATTGGCTTCAAGGAGGGAAGGTTTCAAAGAACACAAATAACACCATTAAAATGAAGAACAAGTTGCTGGCCTTTGTCAGAAGCTGGTGGTGAAGACCAGCCTAGCAATTTACCGATGTGTAATACTAGACCAGTTTTTACCAGTCCCAGTTTTTACCAGTCTGCCTCTGCTCTTGTGCCTTGTACCCTTAGTATTATCCTTCCTCTCTTCCTCTTTCTCTTCCTCTTATACAGGACTTCCAACTCATGACCTTGTGAACTCCACACAATCACACATGTTAGGTCAATAGATTACAAGCTTATGAGAAGCTCTACCTCTTATTCCATTGTCTTATTATGAATTCTAAACTTTATCCCTTAATTAGGCCTTATGGGCCAGCAAGTAATGGAACAAGGAACTCATCAAGTCTATATGCTTGATCGCCCCTCACATTACATCATATAGATATAGACCCTCAGGTCTTCAAGTAGCCTTGAAGATCAATCATCCAGCTGCCTCAAAGCTCCATCAGCTAGTTAAGACTCGCTACTCTGCGTGTCCATTGTTGTAATCTGCATGCTTGCAGTGGTTTCGTCCTCTTCAAAAGTCGATGTAAACATCGCAGCAAAATCTGAAGTGTCGCCAACCCCAGGTAAATGATTAACTAGTGCAGCTGAACGTTGGCGTAGGATGAGCAAGAGAACACGGGTGCATATAATGGAGTGGAAAACCCTTTGAGGACTGAGGGTGACGATATTGGTTAGCTGCTACACTCGCATCTCAATTGGTGGCTTACGTTGCGAGCCAGTTGGCGAATATGGACTATTGTGGATGAGATTAGTTTCATCGTCTTCCAGCCATGTGGCTGTCTTGCTTACCGGTGCAAAAACTGGCACGACGAGGTTTGCTAAGGAAAGAGCTACAGATGACGTTCAGTCTTTCCATAAGGGAGATAAGAAAGTAGAGAACTGACGGAGGAGAAATGCATAGAAGATGAGTCCGTCTTTATGGAGCTGCATGACCCATCCAGACTCTGATTCCCAGTCTGCCACACAATGAATGAAGATGCATGTATACCAAGGTGTACCTCACTTACAGTGGTGATAGGCTTTTATGGCAGTCAAGATGGCCATGGCTTGGGTGGTACAGTGAAAATTGTGTCCATTAGCTTCCCAATCCATGAAATAAACAAAGACATACCAGTTTCGGACAGCACGAGGAGTATATAAGCTATATTAATCAGCGAGCTGGCATGAACAAGGAGACACCCTCCGTCCCATGAGCGCACGTCTGTGGATGTTGTCAGCTCGCTCCTGATGTCGTAAGGAGTCGATCTTCTCACAGTCGAGGGTTTTGACTTCTAGGTATGTGAAAACAATAGCTGCAGATAGTACAGTCTGCGTAGGTGTTAATATTGGTAGACTCTGAGCCAGCAGCGGAAGAAAGATGAAAACGCACAAGAAAAAGTACAACAAGGATGGTGAAGATTAGTCGTCTACGCTCCCATATTGCATAGGTGCGAAGAAAGAGAATTGCTGTAGAAGATTTGTGTCAATCCCCAACTGTTGCTGGACGATGCTTACCTTCCGAAAAGACAGTTCCTAGAACAATAAGCCCTGATTATCGGTCATCAGCCCCAAGATCGACCGGTCGTATGACAAATGGAGGGTTATACGCACAAGTGACGACTGAATATTGTTCCAAGCACTCCTGAATCAAGAAGATCTATCAATTAGAGCGCCGTTATGTACACATGATGTCAACGTACGTCTGGTGTGTTTTCCGAGAACCTGACTGTCACGAAGATGGACTCGTATTAGTCCATCGAGGAGATGATTGGCGAGAATTAGGACGCACGGCGTAGTGACAGAAAGGTGTCCACGAATGGCACATATCGGTTGATAAAGAACAGCAAAGAGCTTATCGAGCGCGGATTGCTCCAGACGTAAGCAACCTTCAGAGATCGTTACTTTCGAATTGGTGATAGATGTTGTAAGCATTCGAGGAATTTACCTCTTGATCGAGAGTGCACAAGTAGTCGTATATCTGCTCTAGTCAGTCCATGATCACTCGTAGTATGAACTATAGGGAAAGAGGCGTACAAGAACGGTCTCACTGGCAAGGAGGGTACATCGTACAAGCTTTTGTTCCCGTAACTATGTTCAACACGTACCGTAGAATCAGAAACTAAATTTTCACGCCAAGTCGTTCGACACTCACCTGATGAGCTAGAGTAGGATAGTTTATGGTCATACACAACTCCTAATCCTGGATTCGCCGCGGCTTTTCGACGACGAGGCAGTAAAGGCAGAACGGGTGCATGCAAAGGAGGGCGAGGGAATGATGGGTAGAAGGGCGCAGAACGCAAGCTTAGTAGATACGCAATATCATTGTGGAGAACCGAATTTATGATCAAAAACGTGGACTGCATTAGAACCGAGTAATCAATGGTCTTAAAAAGTAGGCCGATAGCGGCCTAGCTACATAAGGAGGTCGCCATAAATATCGAGCACACCTCCCTCCTACTAGAATAGCAAAATGACTTGTGAATCTTGGCCCTGGATATAATTTGAAGCTTCTGTGGAGAATCCACGTGGTGGCGCAAGGGATAAGTGGTTAGGAATGTTGATTGACACTTGGCTCGAACTCTGAGCGCCGGAAAGTTGGCAAAGCTGTCTGTGAATCGTTGCAAGAAAGACAGCGAACTTGCTTTGTCGATTGCGAGGTCGCGACTTTGTTCCCAGTGGAACGGCTTTTGTAAGCATTGCCACACAAAGCCACGTGTTCGGTTCGTCGCGTTTGGCTATGTTTACGCGTCTCTTCTCTACCGACTCATTTGAGGGCGTCAAAGCTCATACACTTGCAAAACCGACTTTTTTTCCCTCTTCAAGTCTTGGATTCTTCCTCAAAATTTGGGTCTTCAGTGAATTTCTCTTTGGTGCACGAAGCTCCAAGAATTCTGTTTTCGTTCGTGTGGGATTGTGGCTTCTCTGGCGGTGACGAGATAAGACAGAATGTGGATACTATCTGGTCCATTTGACGGGGACTTGAACAATGTTGGCTTCCAGAGTAAGCATTATAGCACACTCTTTTCGACCCGGATATTTATTTTTCCCTGCACACGATGTTGTAGAATCCAAATTACTGAAGACTGGAACGACTTCTGACCTCGGCAGGAAAGATTGTCCGTTAATCATTGCGAACAAGAAAGTTTCGAGCATTCATTGTGCCTTTCAAGTGAAGGAGTTCTCTACAGATGATGCGGTGTGTCTCCTTGCTTGCTCGGTTATGAGGTACTGAGGCTTTACCCAGGGCGACCCACTCAGGAAGCCTGCGCTAAATCTCATCAACACAAGAGATAAAACCATGAGAATTTCACGAGAAGGAAAAACGATTGAAATCAACTCTCATGTGACATTCGAATTACAAGACGGTGACATTGTTCAAATCATATCTAGTCTCCATGTTAAGTAAGTTATACTTCAGCTTTATCACCTTCCGCAGAAGCTCAAATTTCACAAGCGTAAAATGGGTTCCATTGTGCTGCTATGTTCAACCTGTTATGGGGAAATCACCCATGTCGATTGCAGCATGCGCATCGCTTGGTTTGTCACTCTGCTTGAAGGTTTTATAATAAATTCTAGATACTAACCATCCTCCAGGACTTCACTTAGTACATATACCCGATTCCCATGTAACGCATCACATTACAACGAACTATACCGCACAGCCCATTATTGCGTCCTCTCTGCTTTCGGCATCTCAGTTCGTAAAGATAGAATGGCTCAATGAAGTACTCCGACTCGGAATTCTCCCAAAGACCTCGGAAGAATCTTTGGAGCGCAATTTTGAATTGCCTCCACTCAGCAAGTACCGCCCGGCCTATGCTCCTTCTCTACCTACATCACAGAAGGAATTCAGGGTTTGGGAGCCGAATGAGGAGCGCTTGATGATGTTCTCCAATTACCGATTCCTCTGGGTGGACGAGAAAAGTCGCCTGGGGGATTACAAGGACGTCATTGAGAGAGGAGGAGGCTCCTTTGAAAGTTTTGATTCCGCTGCTGGTAAATTCAAGTTTCATCGGGCTTTAACAAGAGGGCAAGCGAAAGAAGGCAAAACACAGGTTGTGGTGGGGAAGGCGAGGTCCGTGATTGCTGCGATTGGCAAAGAAGCATGGAGAGAGCTTGTGGAGGAGGCGAAGACGTAAGTCAATCTCATCCTTCACCATTTTCTCTTCTTTCTAAAGCCACGACTAGCTTTGGCTTGCACATTGTCGAACCAGATATTTTAGTGCAGGTCGTCATCGAAGTCGACACATCGTTATTCCATACACCGCCGTCGCCGGATGTAGACAATGATTCTGAAGGTATGTGATGTCTGCCAGCTTTCAGTCTATCATTCTAAATTTTTGACCAGTGCCTCAATCAAACTCCCTTCCTGACTTCATACCTAACACTCACGCTGAAGAGCCGTCGGTGCTACGTTCAGAGCCAGAGAAGGAGCCAGAACAAGAATCCGGTCCCCGAAAACGACTCGTTCGTCGTGTAACCTCTCGCCAACCGTCACAGGAACCTGCGTCCATCGCAGCGGCGAAGACGCCTGAGCCCGAACCCGAAGTTGCTCCTCCACCGCGCAAGGTCACCTTCATTCTCATGCAACATTTGACAAGCTCTAATATTGTGAGTATGTAGGCGTTGACTAGACGCGTCAAAGCCGGGGGGATGCCCATTGTGATAGGCTTTGATGACCCTTCGATAATACTGGACTCTGTGCCAGACCTTTCTGCACAGATATCTGTGACACCTTCAAGCCCAAAGCCTACGGAAGACAGCCCTGTATGTCGCAGTCTGAGCTCGGGAAACACGTCACCATTAATTAACAACCTCATAGCCATCCACCCAGGCTCCTCGATCGTCTAGACTCAAGCGACGAGTTGGTGTTGCAAATCCCGATGGCAGATCTTCACAAGTTGTTGGATTTACGCTTGAAGAACCCACTGAAGAGCCGCCTTTGAAGAAGTTTAAAGCCTTATTTGAAGCCAGTGGTCAAGATTACGAGCAATCGGGGACTTTGCCGTCGGGAAACACAAATGATGACGCTTCCCAATCGCTCCCAGGGAGCTACAGCCAGACCCAAAACGAAAGTCAGACGCAATCGGGGAGAACCCAGCACCGCCGATTTGGCTCAAATAACCTCGGTCCTCTGCACGAGGAGGAAGAGGAATCGCAAAGATCATCTATGCCGATACGGGGGACCAAACGTCCTCTCAACGCAATTAATGAGGACGTTGAAATGGACGGCAGAGCTGAAAGGGCTACTAGTCCTAGTTTATCCAAGAAACGTGCGGTTGAAAATGTAAACGCTGTTGAGAAGGCCGATGGCGTAACCCGCCCCCCAGTTTCAAAACCTCGCGCTACCAGCAAACCCCCATCCTCTATTGGTGCTCCGGATAAAACACCTTCCAAACGTAAAGCCGGCGCGCTGCCTGGAAAGCCTGATCGGGACGATAGGTTTCTCAAAGCTATTGCGTCTACGAAGAAAGGCAAGAGGACCGAAGATGATTTCGATCGCGACTTTAACAAGCTCAAGATCACCAAGCCCACCCTTGAACGAGAGGAGCCAGAGGAACAGTGGGCTATTGTCGCTGACTTTGGAGAAGACATGAACGTCAGAGGAAATTTCATGGTTGTGGTTGAAATGCCAGTGTATAATCGCGGGCGGAAGAACCAAGCCAATGAAGGCACTTCAGAGTGGGAAGGAAGACCTAACTTTAAAAAGTTCAACAAGCAGGTATGGAAGGATTCATCTTATCAACACGTATCTCACGTATTGCTGTAGAAAGGGGAAGTGCAACGCTCAAAAATCGAACTTGTCGTAAGCGAAGAAAATGGTCGTGGACTGGATAGCGGTATGTTATATAACTTGGAGTGATTTTTTCTAATCTTATGTTCTACACGCAGATCTGGAGGGTGAAAAATTACGGGATGTGAATGACTTTGGACCCACTCAGCCAAAACCAAGCTCGAAGAGCAAGTCCGAGGTGCCTCCCCCTAAATGCCAGGCGTACGTGGTCATCGATGACGATGACGATGAAGAGATCGCCCCAACTCGAAAGGGGAAGGCCAAGGCATCATCTTCTCGGGCTAGTTCTGCTGCTCCACCTAAACGTGCGCCAGCTCGCACAAAAGCCCCGATCAAGCCACAACAGCTTTTCCTGGACGATGAGGACGAAGATGATATACAAACCTTCGATGGTGAGGACGAGGCAGCGCAAGATAGCGACGACGAACAGACGCTTCAATCGACTGCACCTCGGGGCACACAACGACGCACAGCCAGGGCTGCAAGTCGGAAGCTTGCGCCTGTGCTCGTTGACGATGATAGTGATGATGGAGCTGTGTTCCAGGGGTTCACGGGGAAGCGACGCCGGTGAGAGTAAGGTGAGATCTAGTACGAGATAGTTGATACATATGTGTGGTTTCGGCTTAGTCTGGGAATGCTTAGTGGATCTGCTTTCTATCGCACTCGGGTTTCCACCCACCATCGCCCCTTTCATTCAGTGGTATGTATAGGTACTCGGTCAATGCGAACGAAACGGTGTGCGAATGCTTTATGCTTCATGCATGTAGATCAGCGCCCACTGAGGGTCCAGCTGAGCCAGTTGAGCAGAGCTTTACCTCATGTTTTTTCAGATTTCGGAACTTCTGTGATGCCGACGAGATATCAAAGATCGTTATCCAGATACTTGACAGGAAACTTGCTCAGTCTGAATTGGTTATCACATCTTTGACCCCTGTACGTCTTGACTGAAGTAGGGCCACACCGCGACATAGATACCTGCCCCAGATCTGCCCGATGGCCACGGATGTTGAAAGTAGTGAAGCTCACTTGCAGTGCCTAAACGCATCGAAAGCTGTGGGTGTGCTAAGGCAAATGGGAACTAAGATATTGATATGCGAATGTAAACAATGAAATTTAATGTTTCCTCATCTCTCCTCCCCTCCCCAAAGATCGCAAAGCCGAGGCACAAGCAAAAACGTCACTACCTACAGCACGTACCCTGCCGCTGCGAGCGCCTGGATGAAAGGCCCCGCATCAGGCGCAGTTTGGATCATAGCCTTCACGCTGTCGCCGTGTGTTTTCGACATGCGCACCAGCTCCTGCCCAAGGAACTGCTGCGGGTCGCGCACATACTCCACCGGGTCCGCCTCAGGAGCCTCGGACGCCGCGAGCCGCGAGTACGCGGCTTGGTACCCGGCAGTCTGCTCCTCGAAGTCGATTTCCGTCAGCGCGGCGTGGGGGTCTTCTTCCGCCTTGTTGGATGCGGTGAGGTACTGGGGTTCGTTGAAGAGTTTGACCATGGAGCTGAATGCGGCAGGCCTATTTTTTTTTTTTTTTTTTTTTGGTGTGATAAGTAATGAGGCGGTGTTAGGGGAAAAGGTTAGACTCACCATGCCGATGCGGATGGGGGCTGGGCCATGTAGGTGCTCTGAGTCAGGAGACGTGTTATGCCCACTACCACGAGCTTGCGGTCCTTCGGTGGCATCTTCGGGACTTGGGGAACAATAAAGTTGACTAATATCTGGGACCACAGCCTGCAACAGCAAGGTTAATTGATTAATATCGATGGAGTTGAGAAAGATGATAGGGTACCCGGGTTGAATCTCCTCGACAGTCCCGATAACGTAGTCTGGCGAAAAACCATCCACGTTGACAGCTGAGCAGAACAAGAAGAACTTCGTGAACGAATAAACATATTTGTCAGTTTTGTTGCTCTGCATCCTAGTCAGGAGAGTCATAATAATAGCTTTGAAGTATTGCTTCAGCTGCTCCCTACATCAAGAACATTAATATAATTAATTCTCATGTTCCTCTCCATTTCAGGCCCCGTTAGAAAAGGAGAACTCACGGCTTGACATGAACCACAACAGACTCCAGTAGTTCAAAACCCCACACGTCATTGATCTTCGACGGAATCAATCGCTGCTGAACAACGGCGAGCATCGACGCCACTTGTTCACGTGCGCCGCCCTGTGCCAAGAATGCTTTGAGAAGCTTCACGAGGCCAGGGATGCTGCCCTTTTGCTGCCAGACAGCAGGGACGAGCAGGTGGGGCAGGAGGTCACGGAATTGTGCAGGCACTTCTGTTTTGTAGAGCTCCAGCATCTGCGCGAGGACTTGAAACACATACGGGACGTATTCTGTAAATTAAAGAAAATTTGAATTTGAGATTGAGATTGAAATTGAAATGCGGTTTGAGATTGAGTGGGAAACGAAACTGACGATCAATATCCTCTTTCAAGATATAAGTAAAGGGGTCGAACAACGCCTGTTGGAAGGTAGGGAGCGTCGTTGCGTTGCCGCTGACCACGAATCTGTCGCATGGTTAGATGACGCAATGTAGTTGCTATGTGAGGCAATGTACCTCATCAGCCCCGCAATACTCTCGAAAATAAACTGATCGAAACGGGGGTTGCTAGGGTTCTTGGAGATGAGCCCAAGGATCGCGACGAGGCGTCCCAGTGTCCGCTCGAAACCTGGTGTGAGGGTCTGGCGCGCGGTAACGATGACTCGCATGACACCTTTTCGGCCAGAATTAGTGTGAACCATAACATACAATAAAAGAATGTTCTACATTTCATCAAGTGGTCGTTCTCAGCAACCTTTTCAGCTGTCCCAGCGCTCTCAATCTTAGTGAGAAGCGCATCGACCAGTTGCAGGGCGTTCTCATGGATATCTGCCTGCGAGAAGCTGTAGATAGAGAGGTGGATGGAATACGAAATGGGTCAGCTATCTGGGCTATCCCAGGAGCGGAAGTACAAACATACATGAGCTGGTTCCCTTGCTTGATGGATAGTATACGATCGATGGTGATAGCAGCATAGGTGTATGCTACGTAGTTCTGCGACTGCAGGTGCTTAGCCAAGAGGGGAAGCACTGAGAGGAGTTGGGGTTTCGTGAGCTGAAGTGCAAGCCCCATCAGGTCAAATCGTTCAGTACAAGAATGAAGAATGACGAATGCACACCTGGTTACGGAAGGTCAGAAGGTATCGGATAGCATCCACTTGCAAGATAGGGTGAACTGCGCCCTGTTCGGCCTGCAAATCCTCGTATACGTGGTCCGAGAAGAATTTGACTACATCCACCAGGGAATTTGTCGAGGTCACACCATGCTTTGACATCCGTCAGCTGGTTGTTCGGCGCTGTCGTAGAAGAAAGAAAGTAGACTCACTTGCGCTGTAGACCCCCTAGTCGCAAGAGCCGTCAACAAAAACACAGCACTATCCTTCGCCTTCCAATTCTCAGTCTTATTCGACTGATACTCATTTAAACCAGTACCAATCCACGATCCAACGATTTCAGTCGTCTCCGCCTCGTAGCCGCTCCCCACCAGCGCCTGTAGGACGTCAGCGGCGGACTGACGACGGGTGGCGGCGTCGGTGCCTGCAGTAGACAGGGACAAGTCAAGGCGGACGAATTCGAGCGGGTCGTCTTCAAATTGCTCTACGTCGTGTTCGCGCAATGCGACGTTGGGGACTACGACTCCTTGTACCAGAGACGAAATGGTGTCCCGGGATGAGAAGAGAGATTTGTAGTACCCTGAGCGGATGGCGGTTGAGATGAAGCGGAGAGATTGGGATACCAACTGGACCAAAAGCAAAAGCAATGATCATGAGAATCGCGATACGTTGAATATAGCATAGGACACCGACGTACATTATCATCTGCGGCATTGGGAAGTTTATTAGAGCCGATAAGTGCCCAGACAGCCTGTACGAGAGATTCCACAGCAGGAGATTGTTGTAGCTGGTCTGGATATAGCTTGATATATAGCTGCAAAGATGGTATAAATAAATCTGTCGATCGACACAGGATGAGTATCTACTTACTTCAGCAGTTTCAAGAACAACAGTCTTAATCTGTGACGGCAGCGAAGGGGTCGAATCGTCCGGCTGATATACGTAGACATTATACGTTAGTCGAAATACATACGAACGCGAGGATTGAATCAACGCAAACTCACGTCGCCATTCAGTTGGGGAGAGTCCCAGCCAAGCAACACCTGGAACCATCCCGTTCCTGGCGCAAAGAACTCTGCATGCGCATCCTCGATAGCGGGTGGAAGATCCTGGCATGTAAAGTCGTAAAAGATGTCAATTAAAAGAACCATAGCTTGCCCTAAGAGCGCATAGTTCGCTAGGGGCGTCGTCAGGCCAGTGTTCTTGCTGGGGTCAGTGATGAGAGTCGCTGTCTGCCTGAAAAGTTGGAGGAAGGGAAGAACGAATTTTGATAGCACGAGGTTAATTTCTGAGAAGAGGTCGTCGGATCGAACGTGAGCGCGCCATTGGCGGAAGATGGAATGGGCAGTTTGGAGGACACCAATGTTCACGTTATAATCCGTTGCTGAGAGAGACGAGACAAGTTGCTATATTATCAAAAAAAAAAAAATTAAGGTCAGATACTCCTCGAGAGTCAGTGCAGAGATAACATACATCAATGAGGTTATCCCACTTTAGCGGAAAGTCGAGTTCTGCAATCAGCGAGACAGACTCTGCGACCTGTGCACGAATGGCCTTGTCTGCTGGGTTAGACAGAGCCAGCATCGCAGGCACGAGCTCCGATCTCAATGCCGCTTTGTCCTGCTCCGCTAACGGTTGTACGTCCTAAAAGAAAGATCAAACAAAACATGTTAAGCTATGCGATGCCTTCATATAACCATAAACCAAATACACCTCCTCCCATCTAAGTTTCGTGATGTTCTTAAGATACACTCCGCCTGCCAATCGGACTGCACGATCTTGCGAGGGCTCTAGGACGAGTCGGAGGAGATGAGAAAGAAAGCCCTGCTGAAGGCTGAGGGCATTGAGACTCTGTTCTGCTTGCTTCCTGGTTGAAGGATTGAGGGATGCGAGGAGGAGAGAGGGAAGATCGGCCATGGATGGTTTGGATGAAAGGACAAGAAATTTCTGAACAAGATCCAAAGACGCGTGCTCTTTGTTTGTTTTTGCTTGCCCACACGCGTCAAGGTCAGACGCGTTCAGTATATTCAACAGCTAATATATAATATTATACAGTCCTCGGGGGTGACAGATAAGAAAATTAAAATAAAAAAGCGTCCTTTGGGTCGAACAGACCACCAATATCAATAATGAACACCATAAATTTACGACGCAAGCCCATCCCCACTACCACTAGTTGCAGTCGCCTGGGCTAATGCAGCAACATCCCTCAAATGAGAATTATTCTTCAACGCCTCCCTAAGCTGATCCGGCTGGAGCGACGACAGCGCAGTAAGATTCGAGTAGAGAGCCTGCTGGACCTCTAGAGTGACAGAAGTTGATGTTGACGTTGGTGTTGGAGCTGCCTGCGTTGGAGGCTGGGGCTGGCCCTGTTGTCCCTCGGAAGCCGCCTGCTGGGGCACACTATACATCGCATGCTGATACTGAGCTTGCGTCTGCGTCTGCGGTTGGTAAGACGCGTACATAGCATACTGCTGTCCCCCCGCAACCACAGCCGCAGCCGCCCCTGGTCCACTAGCATTCGCCGTAGGATAATACCCCGCATACGCATACGGGTTCGCAGCGTACTGCGCACCGTAGGCGCGCCAGTAATCGTAATTCGCCGGAGGGAGGGGAGGGTAATGTTGTGATGGGGCGCCGTATGTCTGTCTCGAAGAACTAGCGGTGGGTAGGGTTTGGATGGGATATTGGCTGCGAGGGCCTGAAGCGGTTGTTGCAGCTCTTACAGAGGTGTATGTCGGGACTGCCAGCCCATGGCCATGGCTATTACCAGGGCCAGGCAACGCTAACACCAACGCCAGTGAACTAAAGTTAACCGAGGCTCGCGAGATCACAAAAAGCAAAACAAAGTACACACCTTCAGCCGTCGACATCGACACATCGGAAGGCTTCTGCTGCACGGGCATATCTGTATTCCCAAAAATCACACTATTCCACTTGAATTCCCTCTTCTCGCCCTTGTCCCACAACACCTCGACCGACCCCGTCGCCTCTATCACTCTGATGAGCGATACTTCGAAGACGCCTGAGCTCACGCGCAGCTTGATGCGCGCCATCTCGGGCAGCGCGAGGAGTTCGGCTTTGATTCGGTCTTGTTTGGCGGATTTCTTGGCTGCTGCGATTATCTGGCCGAAACAGCGTCCATTAGATGAGGTGAGAAATTGAAATAGACAGACGTATCGACGTACTGGATTGTGTTGGGAACACAAGACCTGGACTTCGAATTTCTTGATGGTTTTGACCACTTGTGGTTGGGGTGTTGGTGTCGTCTCGGGTTCAACCACGGCGCCTTGATGACCAACGTCAAGATCAACCTGCATCGCATCCGGCCCCGCCTCCAAGCCTGTACCAGATATCGGTGTCGATATCAGATTCGCAGTCGCCAGTACCGGAGGCCCCCCAGCTCTACCCCCCGGAACCGCCGTAGCCTGAGCCGTCCCCACCAAAATCACATCCTTCTCAATCTCCCTCACAACACTATACATAATCCCCAACCCCAACGCGCCCCCGTCCCTCGCGCAAGAGACGTGGAATGCTTTGGAGCATTTGCCTTTAGTGCATTGGATCGGGGCGCCGTGTGCTTTGGGTCGGGTTTTGGTGCATGCGGAGCATTTCTGTTTGAGAATAACATAGTGAGTGGTATATTCTCGAAGGAAGAAGGAAGGCTCGCTTACCAGGTGCCATCGATCCTTGTGAATCCCATCAACGCCATACACCACTTTCTCCTTCTCCTTCTCCGCGCCTCCATCACTATCGTCATCAACATCAACCTCAACCTCATCAACCCACGTCTCCGGAACGATCTTCGCGCAATACTCATGCGCCCTCCACTCCTTCGGATTCCCCGCGCCCTCTTCAGCGTCCTTTCTCCCAACAGGGGGGTCATACACGCGAAGGAGGCCTTCATGGGACATGGAGATGCACAGGCAGCAGGGGAAGGGCTCGGGCGGAACGGGTTTCGGTGGGAGCTTGAGGGTGATGGAGAGTTTCGGTAGTGCGGCGCGTGTATGGGAGTGGGAGTGTGGCCCTGGAACTAGAACTGAAGCCTGAGGTTTCGAAGCGATGATCTTGATTTTGAGCTTCTTAGCCTGCGGTTCGCCCTCGGGTGCTTCGACTTTGCGTTTCCGTGCTGTTTTTGTTTTGGCTTTGGCTTTGAGGGCTATGGTTTCATCCACAATGTTTTCTTTCTTAATTGAAACGCGTTTGTTCGTCGTCGCAGGGGTCTTTGCTGGTGGTTGAGCTGCTGGTGGTGGTGGTGGATTACCAGCTTCGGCTGCACGATCAGCAAGCAGCCGGTCAACGTCGATCTTGACACTGTGGAATACGGATTATATGAGTACGGTGCCATCGGTGAGTGAGATACAGGCAGAGATCCAACGTACCTATCAGCAACACACTCGCACGCCTTGGCGCGCCGGCCGACTTCTATCCAGCTCTCAAGAGCAAAATTCACACTCTCCGCGCAATTGAAGCCTAGGTTGAACCCCGCATGATAACCACGCGGGAACGTAATCACGAATTCGCCTTCATGCTGCACGAGAAAATTGGGGCGGCAGGACGACTGGGCGAGGTTGGTTGGAGAGACCAGGTATGATTTATGCCGGAGGAATTGGGAGCATTTGGCGTCTTTTGGAAAATATCCTATACGTATACGAGGAAACTTTTGAATAAGAGTGGAAAATGAATTTGTGTTAGGTTGATTATCGTACCTTTCATTGTCTGCTCAAGCGCGCCGGCTCTGCCTTGAGGGATCGCATACCAAAACTTTGGAGCTCCGAAGTGGATGTAGTTTATGCTGAAGAGATCCATGTCCTCGACGTGCCACGCGAAAGTAGCTCTCCACATGCCAAAGTATAGATAAGGCGTATTGACACCAGGAAGTGACTGATTGTCTGCAGGAAGAAGGCGAGAGAGCGCTGAAGGGAGATGGCCCACATTCCACACAGTATCGTCATCGGTGAATAGTGTGCCTTTAAAGGTGGTTAAATATGGATGAAGCATGAATAAAAAAGTAATCGCCACTGACCTGCAGAGTCTGCACCATACCAAGGAGGCTTTGCGAGTCCGCAATTTCGCCAATATTGCCGCTCGAGGGTCTGGCAAAACTTTGGTGTGTAATCTTCTGGTGTTGTACCAGGCGGTAACCAATCGCTATGTGGATCAAAGGTCTCGAGAAACTTGGCATCCTGAGTCGCACGATCAGCAAGTGCAGCCTCTCTTGCTTCTTTCGTCTGCCCTATACGTTTCTTCGTAGTGGGTTTCACGTCCTCTGTCTCATCCGACACTGGCGTTAATGGGGTGCCAACGCTATTTGGAGGTGAAGGGGCCGATGAGCTTGGGCCTGCAAAACCCAGAGCTTGAACATCGACAGGCTCTTGCTTAACCTCCGGGCCGGTCTCAGTCTTCTTGGTTCTTTTCGTCCTCGGCTTGACAGTCGCACTGCGCCCGTGCAGACCGACTTCACCAACGCCGGGCGCGCGGAGATCGTCCTTGGAACATAGCTCAGCCCATTCGCGCACACTCATCAACTTGCGCTTCTCCATGTTGTCCTGCCGGAAACGACCCCCGCTCCCCCGCATGTGCTGTTCGATCGGTGAATGTATCTTCACAGCTCCAAGCTGCTCTTTCAATGGGGACAATGAATCCCTCCTAAATGGTGTGAGCACGTAGAAATAGTGGTGGTGTTGACAGTACATACCATTCCTTCGGTGGAATGACTTTGACGATACCACTCTTCGCACCCCAACATTCTATCTTTGACACGTATCCCTCGAAATCTTTAAACTCCTCCATTGTCGGTTTAAAGACCGGGATACCACGATGCGCCAATGGGTCGTCTTCTGGGCTAAGCCAAGTCTTGCCATCCGAACGTGGTGAAGGTGGTAATTGGATGTCGTCTGCACCATAAAAATGGTCTGGCTGTGTCGGTGGTGCGGGTGACGGAGATCGAAGGGGTGTAAGGGAAGAAGAACGAGATGAAGAGGCCATGATATGAGATGTGAGATGTGAGCGTCTACTGTAGGCCTAGTATAGTTACAGTGCAACGTGATCCGAACGCGCTTCACAATGCGAATTGAAGCTGTCTTCGTCGTTGAGTTGTCGCTGCTCGTCGTGGTGAGCAGCGACGAGAGTGTAGTTATTGTCGTAAAATAGGTTTTTTGGATTGGCCCAACAGAACTCTCAGTGTGCACTGGCCACGGTCGGAGCTCTAATAATTCCCAAAATGGGCAGCACCTGCCCAAATTGGGCTTCGGCTGATCTGCTGCGCCTGGTCTGTGCGCACCAGTACTTCATCCACAAATTGATTTTCCATCTCCAGCGTCTATGAATACCAGGCTTGGTGTTCAAAACGTCAACTTTTTGTGCCCATTGTCTGAGGCACTTTAGGAGTCATGGTGCATCATTATAGTAGTTCGCGTACAGATCTCCACGCGTCGCGTCAACTGATCGAGACACATATGAGCAGTAAGCAGTCGACGTCGCGACTTGGGATGTCCAAAAACTCATAGGAACCGCGAGCCTTGTATGCCCAGAGATACCAATGGATACTCTAAACAATAAGACTAACAATACACCCCGAGATGAGTATCATGAATCATGATCATGCAAACCTTAACATCATATATGCATCACACCACGTCCAGGTCCCTCACAACCCCTCACTGCCTCGTGTATTGGAGCAATATGTTACATTGTTACATTGGACCTTAAAAAAAAACATAACCTGCTGCCTTGTTACCATCTCAATGTTGAATATTGAACTTGTTCCGCCACGAGCGCGGTGTGTATGTAACTTAACGATATCGATTCATATGCCTGCACTGGCATGTCAGAGTCGCAATTGTAAGGGCTTCACTGGCACTGCAGTCACTTAGCAGTGAGCGCTGAGCACCAGTGCACCTGTGACCTGTGCTCCGGATCCGCGAGGCTTGAAGATTAAGCACCGTAATAGTGTGCCGCAAGTGAAGACGTTTAAGTTTAACTAACAGTCGAAAAGGTTCACGTTGATTGAGGAAGATGCAAATGATTGAAAGTCGAACAGCGAGCGCACGCCTCGATGTAAGTATCCTGTCATTCATTGTCACTGTCAGTCAGTCTGCAGTGTTTACCGCTTGTTACTCCATAAACAACTCACGGTTTACCTCGCGCTGATCCTGACCCCAATTGGTATAAGACATGCATCTGTCCAATCCTGCCTAGTTGTCAGTGTCAGGAACCATTAGACCAGTCACTGAGACGTGATTCGTGAAGTTTTTGATCGGCTAACGTTGAGCTGTGCCTGTCCTGTCCTGTTCAATAGACAGCGCCCCATACTGCTTGATCAGGCTCAGCTCGATCAGAAGGGGGCGGCAGGACTCAGGACTCAGGCCTCAGGACATGAGGCCAGAGGGGTTCAATGGGTTGACCGTTTACTGATAGAGCTATAAATAGCTATAGCTGCAGTGAGTCCTGACTGTTGTTCTTCTTCTGCCGTTGAACATACATGGGCGAGAATTTCCCGAAGAATCCGTATCAAAATCACCCAGCTAAGCCTTATATAGCAGGCGTTATAGTCTGTGAAAATCCTAGCTTACCCTCTAGGAGGCTCCAATTGCTCGGATGGCAGTGGGCATCGGGCAGTGATTGAAAGTAAAGGTTAAATACCGAAAGGAAAAGAAAGGAATTCGAAGCAAGACAGGAGCTCAGTCACAGACTGTCCGGATCCATTGACACTGTCGTCCATCCATCGAATCATCATCGATGGGATCGTCGCGAAGCTGCCAGTGATGCATCATGGACTCCGCAGCCTCTGAATCATTCTATGATCCCTCGCTAAGTATATCCTGAGCCACAGTTTCAAGAATCAGAATCATAGTCCTTGGTCCTTGGCCATGGGTACCGGACGGATTCGGGGGTTACGGTCTCAGGAGTCGGATGTAAGGAAGTATCCACTTACATATATATAAGTATTGCGCACGCGCCGGCGCGCGGCCTTCCGCCCCCAACGCGCCAAGATCCCTTTAAGTCCGTGTCCGTGTGAGGCTATGCCTTTTTCGCATCACAACGGCAATGACGACGGCATCTACGACTATGTTACATGTGAGGCATGTACTTGATTCGGAGTAAAGCTGCTAAAGGAGGAGCTTGGAAATCGATGTTTAGTTGTTCCAATGATTAGAATAACTGCAGCCGGCCTTGTTTTCTTTTCTTTTTTAAAAAAACCTGAAACGACGGTCCAGGAGTCAGGCGAAGAGAGGCGAAAAAGCCTGGATGCGCTACAGTATATTGTCAGTGTGTGCTGTACAGATGAAGCATGTCATGGTGAAGCACGTCATGGCGTTCATTGCATATAACTGAGGAATGTAACATTACTTAGCTGGAATGGTCCGAGCTGGGCCCTTAAAGATACCCTCCACTCGGTTCTATTATGACGACACACCATAGCCAGGCTGAGATTGATCGCAGCTGCCAGCTACGGACTCACGCTCTTCATATCCAGAATGACTCGTATGGCGTCCTCAGATGTATCCGGTTGTCGGTGTTTGCCTGCATTGAATCTAATTTATTCACCCATGGGTTAGTTGGAGAATGTATATGGATATGTATGTCACCTGTGGACGTACAAGCAGTAAGCAATGTGCTAGCCGTGGTGCCGTGTACAGTAAGTACAGCCTTCGCCTCTGCCTCCGCCTCCACATTCGTATACAGGCCTTGTTGACGTCAACCAGAAACATTGCATGAGCTCAAGCTGTGCATTTTATGTGTAATTTAGTGCCAGTGGGGTTACTTGATTTATTATGAATTGGTTATTAGATATGGATCAATATCATTGCATGGATGTGGATCTGAATCATTGCGGAAATGCAATATACATACCGGGTAGAAAACGTGTTTCTAAAACATTTCGAGCCTGCGCGAAGGATCCGGAGGTTCATGCGAATGCAAAGTTGGTTAGATTCGAAATGGAGTAGTCCATCGTACGAAGGAGATTGAGCAACTACTTACTTATCCATCAAACCTGTCATCCATCACCACAACAATTGCAGTGACGTCGACGTTTCTGAATCTGAGTATAAGGGGGATCCTCATCACGGTGGCGGCTGAATTTCAAGTTGTTTGTTGAGATGTGCTTGCCAGTTCCAGTGTCAGCGTTTCAGCGCCCATGAAATAGCGCGCTTGGGTGTGTAAAAGCTCCGTAAGATAAGAAGGCCTTGATATCAGCCCTTTTTCGAAGCTCTACTTTTTAGTTCCATCATAGAATAAGTCGAATATGAGCCTGAGTCTTGAGTCCTGACCTGATTGTCTTTTTTTTTTTTTTTTTCTCTGAGCACTCGATCAAGGTTTCAATTATTGCGTTCAAGGTGTCACCAGGACCCATGAGAAGCTCGAGCTCGACCCGGACGTGGAGCTCCTTCTGGCGTCGTGGAGTGTTCGGGCTGGGTCGTGAGGCGATCGAACTATCCCAATTCCAATAACGTGCTAGCTATAGGCGCATCACCGCCTAATGATAACGCTAAAGCGAACCTGGGCGGTGAGGTGGAGCGGTGTTGCCAGTTGGCGCATCGTTCGTAAAAGAACAGAGGCTCGAAGTCGGCTATTATTTTGATCATCTACAATGGCTGTGCTAATATACATAGCGATTATCTACATACCTGAACAATGGTGAAAAACGTGCGTCAAAGTGAAATGCAGACGGAGGCAAGAGGGCAAAATCGGTAGCCCTGCTGGACGCATAACCTATGTTGTGATTTGAGCCTACTTGCTCGCGTTTTCAACCTACTAACCTAAGGAAGAAACTCCAACCTAGCGAGCGTGGAAAGATTCCAATCTCTTGTGTACACATCCCGTGCCTCTGGGGCAAGTCATTCCTGATTAAAGTATCTAGGATCAACTGATCAACTCGTTCAAGGTGTGCATGACCACTGACCAGGAATAATCCTGGAAGAACGGAGCCTGTGGCTGTCCGACAGGCACCAACCGATGTGTCCTCGAATTCAAATCGGAACTATAGGAAAGACATTGGTGAGACTCCGTTCTGCGGAGAGCCCTTAGACAAATGCAGGTCAAAGAAAACGGATTTGATCCTATATAGTTTAAAGTGTGTTTAGGTCAGGTACCAGAGCAATAGCAAGTTGGCCAGTAGGGAAAGAACCGCCACTTGGTGGTTCCTCCGACTTACGTAATAATTCCCCCTGATCTGGGCTTCAGAGTTCCCTTTTTGACCTTCGACAACATTTTGTTGCACTCGGTCTCTCCACGGAAACAAGAGACTAACTTGATCGTTTGTTCAAAAGGACAGATTTGTCTGATATCTCCGGTTGTAACATGTGTACTCCATGACCTCGAGTTCCTACGATGTTTTGCAACGACTTCCTGTTTTCACGGAGGCTGTACTTCTCTCAGGTCCCTACCGTTAATCGGGCGCTCGATCATGACATCTAAATAGTCATCCCTGGCCACCACGTCCTCTCATTTTCCGATAAGAACCCCTGGTTTTAACAGAGCTTTCCTCCCAACTATTGCCAGCCCCACTATCCCCACCCTCCGCATCCTGACTGTTTCATGCAAAGCGTAGGAAGCTTATTCATGTTTTTAAGTGAGTGCCCTCAATATTCCTGGTCATGCATCCGTGCTCATTGTTTATTTCTAGATTTCGACAATTTCATGTCAGGCCAGAGCTACGGTACCGACGAGGATGGGAAGCCCATCCGCTCTTCCTACGAATATTGTTACTCTGGGAACGTTTATAACGACGGAGATGCCGCGTCGTATCATGGTACGAACGCCACGCTCCTCTATAAGCCCAGACCCACAATCCTCGTAATCTAGTTGCCTCTCAATCCTCGCATGCGGGATGGACGTCCATGGAGCTCAATTCATATAAACAACGTAAGTCTGAATCATTTCAAACTGAATGAAAAGATGTTGATCCCTGGCCTAAGCACTTCCTTGTGATGCTACCTCTCTGGGCTCCTCAATCTCACACGACGCACCACGATCAACTAGTCAGTGTCAGTGCTTAATGTTCGATTCAATGGCCTTCACATTCTAAATTAAATCAACGTTCTACCAGATTCATTAGAGGACGCTCAGATGTGGGCATGGGGTCCTCCCGCCATCTCTGTATCCTACGAAAACGGGACGCCCTTCCGTTCTACATCTTCACGTGCGAGTTGTTCGAATTTAAACTACGTATACGAGGATGGCAAGTATTACTCTTGCCTGCCAATTAATACTCGCCCGCTTATCGGTTCTTTTTCTCTAGTTACTAGCACACCATCTCCGCCGCTATCATCCCACGAATTCACCGATGTTTTTGACTTTGATTTCTCCCCTTCTCCCCCGACGGAAATCCACAGTCATTCCCTGTCTTCCTCTCTACCGGCCTCTGTATCGAGGCGGAGATCACCTCGCCCAGTTCGGAATGCTCCTTCGCCTTCACATTCACATTCCTACAAATCAAGGGATCCATCTCCGACCCATAGTGACGGCGACCCAAAACGCCGATTCCCGTGTTTGATTCTGGGATGTAACCGACGTTTCACAAGCCAGTATACATTGAGGGTGCATGTGGAAGCACACAGACCCAAACCCCGTGTTTCGTTTGAATGCACGCTCGGGTGTTCTGAACGATTTTCGCGACAACACGATCGCCTTCGACACGAGGTTGCGAAGCATGGGAAGATCTGTGAATTCCTTTGCCACGATTGTGGGCGATTCTTTTCGACGGGTAAAACACTTGGAAATCACAAGTGTCCGGTCGCACAAGGTGGCACGCGGTGGGTTAACAGCTCTAGTTGATCATTTTACTGGCCATCCATTCTTCTCGCTTTTCTTCTTGAGGATATGACACTGGACAATTGGCAAATTAACAAGTACCATAGCAAACCATTATCACATGGCGGACGTTCTATTTATGTTCTTCAAGTATTTGTTCATGGCCATACATGACCGCGCCTGTATATATATGTACACGTTAATCATCGGAAGTAAAGAGATCCTCTTCTATGCAACAATGAAAAGTATGCGTTTAGGTCCCATTTGGTTGGCCGTTACTGAATCGAACATATTTGCCACACAAGCTAGTATAACTACTACGATCTTAATCGACATGGGCTTTACCCCACATACCTTGAGGATTATCGATCATTCAGATAATAAAATTTATTAAGCTTCCATTCATTCTAAGGGCGAGGCAGTACCTCGAATGAGGATCACTATGCCTTCATGAGACACTAGGAGACAATAACGAACGGTTTATGGGCGTAGCATGGGTAGATACTTAAGTGCGACTATATTTCCCTGTGAGCGCGTCAGGGCCTAACTAGGCACCGAGTTTGACCTAGCATGGTCTCCACCCCTCTGGCTTCGAACCAGGCCTTCAGGTTGTCTCAATCGCTTCGTGATAACTGACCGTGATAGTGTTGAATACCGACGCCTTTTCTCTGCTAAAACGAAGTATCTTCGTGCAGAAACGTGTGACTGATATTCAGGGCTACGGTCTTGGGTAAGGTCAGTATTACACGAACCCCGAAATGTATCCAGGCACTGGGATGTTCGGTCCAGGTGGCGCTTTTGCGACAGTCAATCCAACGATACGGGTGATAATGTGCTATAGAAAAAAGTTGGAAATAGGCTCGGCAATCCGAGTCATCCGCCCAGCGACCTTGGTCGGTCATGCGCCGCCCCCGTTATAATAGATACAGCCCTACGGACATTACTTAGACAATATGAAGTAGTTTACTCATCCTATGCATAGCCTCATCCTCAGTACTATATTTAAAGCAATGTTTGTATTCTGTATTATATAGTAATTTTACAATTGCCTGCTCAACTCGTTATGGGCCTGCCCGCAACTAAAACTCCCTATCACATCCTCGACACTCTAACGCAACGTTCCCGCCATGTCATCGGACACCACATCATCATCGCTCCACCGCATTGATGCCCTAAAAGGAGCCGAAAACTTTGCAGTATGGAAAATCAAGATGATCGACATTCTTACTGATCTGGACTTACT
>JABAJU010000211.1:0-26285 GCA_018220975.1 Tephrocybe sp. 9980TJB | reverse complement strand
ACGGATAATGTCAATTATACCGACCTCCCAAGCCTTTTCCGGTCGCATTGGTCCAAGTAAGTCCCTTTTCGCATCTTTTAGGCGAGCAGAAAATCTAAGTATATTTCAGAGTCTACATTGATAGAAAAGTGCAAGTCAGCGGTGGTGGCGCATATGTCAAGTACGGAGTTGCGCCTACTGGTGCAGTGGTTGTCGTCCGTCCTGATGGTTACGTCGGTGCTATGGCGCCGTTTGACAAACTTGCTGATTTAAAGCAATGTTTCAAGGAAATGATGTCAACTAGATCCTTGTAACTTGTACTCTTCCGTTAAAATAAGGCCAGTACGATTATAGATTGGGCATAAATATTAGAAGTGTATCCATAGTATACAAATAGGAACAGCAGAGTCTCCCTAGGTGATAAGATGGACAAAGATGAAACTAACTCTCTTCCTGTCTAGTCTCTTGACCAGGAGAACGTAAGCTTCGCTCGTCTCTCCAGATTATCAATACAGAGGTTGCAGCTAATCCCGGTAGCCAAACGAAAGTTCAAGTCCCCTCTACACACCTAACGCGGCGGGACGATTCGGACGCCGCACACTGATAGTAGTAACGCTTCTTGTTGCTCCTGCTCGTTGCTCATCGAGTACAAGACTACTTCAAAGACGTCAGATTCTGTGAAGAGGCATGTATCAGTTCGGATGAAATTGGTGGGTGGATGAGGTTGATAATGCGTTGCACGCCGATTCCAGGACTGCGTGGTCTTTAACAAACGACCGACCCTCGTCTATCGAACAAAAGCCAAAACCCCACTCATACCCTCTAGACCTGTGCTACCCCTACTGCCCCCGGGGACGCTGCTGGTTGTTCTTCAAGTGCAAGTCTACTTCCGAGATGCCTAATCATGTGGAGTAAAATTACATCCTAAGAGTTACATCAGCGATTGACCCGCTAAATGATGCTTTTGCATGTGTATAGTTGAATGTGCCATGTATGGGGCACGATGATATTTGAAGACACAGGCCAAGGAGTAAATCGTTAGAGAGGACAAAGAAACTTGTAATTGAAGAGGGCGTTTCTATTACAAGCTGTACCGCGACTAAGAGAGGGTGAACGGCCGAGAAGAGACCATGTCGCTACTCATTTAGTGCATCGCCCATTTTCGGCAATACAGACAAGATCTTGCATGCCAATGTGACTCTGAAGGATATCCCAACTGTCAGCTGAGCAGAGAATCAACATTTAATGTGTAGAGATGGCAGCCAAGCCTCGCCCGAGTAGAATTTCCGTTATATGTGATTCGGCGAGTTTCACCATCCGAGGATCATCCATAGAAGTCATGAGCAAACCCAAACCCTCCCATATGCTCAAAGCTGTCCGACAAAATGGCATATGGTCGGTGGTGTGGAGCCTTGGCAGGGCTATTTTAAGAATTCAGCCTAGTTTAATAGATAAAGGCGTAGCGTATCTACTCAGATTTCGTCGTCAATAATGGCCTTTACGAAAGGATTTCAAGGCTTACTCGTATCTGCGTGCTTGCTTGTAGCAGGCGTGTCCGCCCAATCCACTGCTGCAGAGTGGGGTCAGGTAAGCTCATATGTTTCGTTGATCTAGCGGGATTGTGGCACCGACCGTCAGATAATGAACAGTGTGGTGGTATAAACTGGACTGGAGCAACTCTATGCCCTTCTGGATGGTATTGCAGCGTCATCAATCCGTACTATTACCAGTGTCTCCAGGGTACGTCGACGGTCGTTTCAACAAGCACGGCTGCGGGGAGTAGCACGACCACGACACCTCTTACGAGCACGACATCTGTTTCAACATCAACCTCAACGTCTGGTGCGACCACCACCTCGTCCGCTGCAAGTGGCACAGCGACTCTTCTCCCAAACTACGTCTGGATTCGAGCAGTCGTGAGTGGCCTCCTGGAAAACTGAAGGAACATCGACAACTTACAAGTCGTACCTTTTATAGGAGGACCCCTACTTCCACAACTACCTCCAATCAGAGGTGATCAACACAGCCGGCGATGCCGTCCTCGGAAGCCCAACCACCGCAGGAATGTTCAACGTTACTGCCGACGGACAGCTGATCCAATACGCAAATGGCAACACCCTCTACGCGACCGTTGAAAGTCAGGCCAATGCGAACGTTACCAAGCTCCTGATGAGCTGGTCGACTACCCCCGCAACGGCAGGGACCTTTGTCTTCAGCGGCGATACTCTTGAGTGGAGTATTCCTACAATTACTAGGCCTCAGCTCAATGTGTGTTGTGATTCCACCATTAAAATAGAACTTGGAAAGGGCAGAGAGGCTAATAATGTCTATTTTCTAGGCTTGGTTAGTCTGCCCCGATAGTGCTGGGAATAACCTTCTCTACGTTAATCTCGGGTATTATGATTATCTGACGCCTACTGGTTGTGCGGACGAGACGATTCATGCGTACACTGGTTCCACTGCAACGGCGTAGATATAGGATTATAAAAATTATCTGGGGAATTGGAAGGGAACATACAGTCGAATCTAACTTTTGCTGCTACATTGGGATTTAGCAAAAACCTAGGCTTAGTGTTGGTAGAGAAGTGAACACAAACAAGAATGGTGCAGTTAGGATTTCCGAGCACCAGAATTGTATGAATATGGGTTCTAGGAATCAGGACGACGCAAAACAGGATGTTCACAAGCAGTTGCGAGGTAGTTCCGCCATAAAGGTGGAATGCAAAGGGTGGGCGGCAAACTCCGACTTCTGGCAAGCGCGTCCGCCGTCGACCTTGAAACTGAAATACGACCTACTCTATCGCAATGACTACACGACTAAAGCGCAAGCTAAACGACCTTGGTGTGGATACATCCAGCTCCAGAGCAAACGAATCCTTCTGCCTTGTAATGCTAACATTCACCATTATTTTGGGCTTTCACTAACGCTTCGTTATACAGATCGGCACACCGTTGCCTCCTCTCGAGAAATCCAAGGACACTGGAGAATTCGTGCCTCTCTGGAAACAAGAAGTACTCGTTACGCTTCCCTCGTCAATCTTTTGAATCAAACGCCTCTCCAGGTCCGAGATGAAAAGGGACGACGTCGACTTCATGGAGCGTTTACAGGCGGTTTCTCTGCAGGTTATTTCAATACAGTTGGATCCAAGGAAGGCAAGTAATTACTTTCGTTGTAATGTGACTATAGCCTAAGAATTGTAGGATGGACACCGGCGACATTTGTGTCTTCTCGAGGAGACAGAGCGAAGCAGAAGGCTGCGCGCCCAGAAGACTTCATGGACGAGGAGGACTTGCAGGACGTCAAAGACAGTAGGAAAGTCGTGGACACCACAGAAGAGATGGACTTTACGGGTGGAAACCAAAGGCTTGCGGAGAACCCTGAAGACGAGTGAGTTGCAAAGTCTGTTCTTTCCACATCCGCATTTAAGTCTTATGTCTGTAGTTCCATTACATCTGCCCTCGAGGCCTCTCTTCTCCCCCCACCATCTGAATCTGCCGGCGCTCGCATACTAAAAAAGATGGGCTGGCGACTCGGTCAAGGAATTGGACCCCGCATCTCTCTACGGAAACGGAAGCTCCAAGACCTGCAGTTTTCTCGTGGAGGACGTGCATCTGACGACTCGATTGGCATTCCGGAAGATGATGAAGAAGCGTCTAAACATACTTACGCGCCTCGCGACACTCCCATATTGTTAGTGGAGCGAAAAGACAACTTCCAGGGGCTTGGTTATAACGCAGGAATGGGCTTACATGAGAGTGTTGGTGGAAAGGGTGGTGCAGAAAGCTCAAAAGGACCGCGTATATCTGGTTTGTCTAACTTTTTGGTTCACGCGTAAACTCTTTTCTAAACTATTCAACCCTGGCCAGCGGGATTTGGTCTGGGAGCATTAAACGATGCGGATGAAGACGACTTGGATGTATATGATGGGTCAGCGACAAGTAGCAAACGACGAGTAGCCTATGATATCGCTGACCGCGAAGAAGACGACACGATAACCATCAGCGGGAGAAATATCAAAAACAAGGAAGCCACAGTCGTAAGTCCACCACCTTTCACATTTATAAACTTCATTTTTACATATCCAAGCGACCAGCGGTATCATTAGCGGTATTTCGTGATGGTCAACCTGTGCTACCTGGTTTTACTCTCTTAGAAAAACCCGTCTTAGAAGATCGATGGTGCGCCTTGACGTGTAATCCTAAATTTGGTTTTCTAACGTATACCAGGTTTCCATTACCAGATATACCAAATGGCTGGAAACCGGATCCTCATCGCGTTTGGGACAAAGGCAAAGAAAAGGAGAATGTTCAACCAGACACTAAAAATGTGTCAGGAGGGTGGAACTCAAAGATTACAGCTGACGAAGTATGCGTTTCTTCACATACCATAGATTCATGCCTAACAAACACGCGATTTAGCGAGGTGCTATGCTTGGCGAAACCCCTCTTCCAGCCGCTCCGCGCTCAGTTTTCGACTTCATGTCCAAAAAAGACCGAGAACGACTTCAAAACATCGCTGCCAACCGAGGCCAACCTCAAGGTCCAAGCTCTACTGCGTCTCCCGAATCGATTAAGATCCCGAGTACTGAGCCACACATTGCGCAAGCTGCGCTGCGTGGGTTCCAGCCATTCACAGCCGATCCAGCCAAACAATCTCGTTATACTGCTTATCTTCAGTCCCAGATTGGGATGAATGCCGAGCCGCCTCTTAAACCTCTTCCTAATCAGCGTATAGATGAATTCAACAAGGAAGTTGAGGATTACGCCAAAGCGGCGCTCCTGTTCAAGCCAATGTCCAGTGCCATGGCAGGGAGATTTACGAGTGCCGCTGTGGTAGAACATGGGCCAAAGGTGCACGTTGGACTACATACCCCCATGCACGAGGATAGTACTCAGAAGGAAGAAGAGAAGAAGAAGGAAGAGTTGGAAAACCTTAGCCCCAAGGCACATGCAGCACGAATGGGCATGTATGGCCCGTTGACGCGTGAGGTGAAGGCCTGGCAGCCTGCTAAGCTTCTGTGCAAACGGTTCAAAGTACGCGAACCGAATCCTGAGCCAGAGGTGGAAGTGCCTCCCCCTGCGGCGCCCGGATCAAATTGGCAGCAATCTGAAATCCCAATGGCGTCTACTAGCACTGGGGAAGGCTCAGTGTCAGTTTCAGGAAACACACAGAGTGGACCGCGGGACGTCACAAACATTGGTCTGGGTGAAGATGATGATCAAGGGAGGGATACCCTGACTTATGAAAGACCAGCCATGGATATTTTCAAAGCGATATTTGCTAGCGACGACGAAGATAGCGATGTTGAAGTGGAGAAGGTCGATGCAGCACCAGAGGTTGAACCCACTCCCCCCACAACGATGGGTCCAAGTGCAGGTTCTGAACCTTCTTCAGCTGTCGTCCCCGTACTGCCTCCTGTCGAGTCTGGGCCTGTGGATCTGAACACCTTCAAACCTACCTTCATCCCCCGCGAGGGGAAGGCGAAGAAGGATCAGGATAAAGAAAAGGCCGGTGACAACGACAAGAGTAAGGAGAAGAAGGAGAAGGAGAAAAGGAAGCGAGAGAAGCGAGCTGTGCTTTCTTTTGCGCTGGATGAAGAGGGCGGGGATGAGCCTGAACCCAAACCGTCGAAAGACCGGCCGAAGAAAAAGAAACAGCGGAAGGAGAAAAGGGAAGAGGTCGACGATGAGGGAATGTGGGTTGAGAAGCCCGCGGCCGATGCAGTGAAAAATCTAGTATTGGAGCCACCACCGCGATATACGGAGCCAGAGAATGACCCAGCCTTTGGTGGGTTGCCAAGGGGACGAAAGCGAGCAGTAGATTTTTTGTAACTAGTACATGATTGGATTTATTCTCCTTCAAATATTAGGCGACCATCTTAATTCTGTTCTTGACATGTGACGAATCTCACACCGGAAGGTCTTCGTTTATAGGCAGCTATGCTGATGGGCCTAGGTTACATGCTAATTTCCTATATGTAATACCCATTGCAAAGGCAACAACATGACGCCCCAGGCTTTTAAGTGGGCAGATATCCTCTGTGCGTCCGTCAGTGGGCATCTAATCTGTCTTTGCTTTCAGCGGAACCCCCTTCCACCGTCCAAGTAGATGGTTCGCTCTGACTATGAGCAAGTCCCGGAGCATCTGCAGTGACGCAGTCATGACGTTCAGCTTGCTGCCCGCGACCTCATGCCATTCAATGGGGACCTCCGCGACAGGTATACGGAGCTGTTTCGCGAGGAGAAGAAGTTCAACGTCGAAGATCCATGTAGGAAGGTGCTGTGCGGGGAATATTTGCCGTGCTGCAGCTCGCGAAAAGAGCTTGAAGCCGCATTGTGTGTCACGGATGTGGCCAACGCCAACGATGCGCAAGATAGTATGTAGTCCGTACATTAGGATATTACGGAGAAGGGAACGCTGGGTAGAAAGATAAGATATGAGGTACAGTGAGAACTAGAGTTGCGACGGACTTTGACCACTGCGTCCGACTTAACGAGGTGTGCCCTACTACCGACAACGACGCCTGCACCATTTCCTGGTGCTATGGTGTCCATGGTCTTCCAGAGGGACTCTAGGTCCTGAATACGACTGGCGTCGTCTGCATCTGCCATCAAGAGGCGTTTCCCGCTCGAGAAGAGCATACCGTGTCGGACGGCACCTCCTTTGCCAAGGTTCTTTTCAAGGGTGACAACTCGAATGTCACATCTAGGGTGTTTGGACGCGATTTTGAGGGCTGTTTCGGAGGTGCCATCTGTTGAACCATCGTCAACGATGATGATTTCAAACGTTCGTCGTTTCTGCGACATCAAGTGAGAGATAGTTGAGGCCATCATAATGGGCAACCGCTCAGTCTCGTTGTAGGCAGGTACGACAACAGTCAAATCTACAGAACTGGGGTCTTCAAGAGGTGTAAGTGGGAGAGGTTTCCGGCATGCATGAGAGCGATATTTCTTCTCCGACTCGTGGGTGACAATCGGCGGTGGTGACCAGTGGACCAGAGCTAGATACAGCTGGGTCATGTCAGTGAGCAGAAAGAGATAGAACAAGAATTTTGGTAAATTCAGTGCAGGGGTATGAACCCCGACCCAGTCGTGTCGTCCTCGTCACAGCGCGCACCGGTTACGGCAGCCCATGACTCAAAGAACAAGGATGAAGGGGAAATCATCGTGGAAAGAAAAACGGGAAACACGAATGATTGATAAACTTACAGATAACAGAGTTGCGAGTACAAGTGCCAAGCCTCCATAGAGGAGGAGGTAGGTGTCCATAAGTCAAGCGACAGTACACTTCTGGAACACGTCAGTGGATGGAGGATAGGAAGGAGATTAAGCTTACGGTTAGCATAGACAAAAAGAGAATGTGAAGGGGTCGGTGAAGAATGTGGATATGGCTGCGCTAACGGTATAGGAGGAACATCATAATTCGTGAGAACTTTGGCCAAAGTCACAAACGTGGCACCTTCATCCGACCTGGTCCCTGGCTATTTATGCATTTAAATTTGGGCTCATTCCAACTACAGGCCATTCGATATGTACAATACGAGGGGATAATAATATGGCAAAAGATGACAGAAATGTACGCGCAAGTATTAGGTTAAGCTGTCAACAAATGGTGCAGAACACCATCAGCACGTAGCCCAACTTGTGATTATACTGAGGGTATATTCGCAACAATCTCTTCCAAGAGTTCCTTTGCAATCTTAGCATTCGAGAGCTACAGATAAAAGTATGAGCAGTGAATGACACAAAGGAAACAAAATCAATATACCCGTAGATTATAATGAGTAGTCACTCCGTCTTCAATGACGCCCAGCCTCAAGTAGCGCGGATCTTGTGCAAGTGAGCAACGCATACCAGGAAACAACGTCACGTTTAGTAATAATGTGTACACTGCTTCCTTGCGCATAACTTTTTTCCACGGAAAATTAGAAATTGAATACCTGCCACCAGACAGAAAACACACCTAACCGCGCACCAGTTCCATCAGTACGCTTGACATTCAGTTTCAATGTTCCCGTCCCCCGTTCCTTCCATTGATTCCCGTCGACAAGGGAGAACAATTTTCCCCGCACTTGATGGACAGTTTGTTCATCCTCCTCCCCGGTCAGGACTGAAGTAGATATTTGAGTCAAACTCCTAAATAGAAATAATAAGATTGGAAATACCTTCTTGTTCTGTTAGCTTGTATGAGGCCGCTTGCAGAGCATGAACGCCATCGTCATTCTTACCAGCCCTGAGCCTTTCACCAAAGCTCACTTCATCTTCCTTATCATCCTCGTCTCCACTGTCCGAAGGAGCACCCTCAACACTGCCAAAGACACCAGGACCAGAGTTGGGTTCTGCAGAATTACCTGGTGTGCCTGCACGAGCGCGTTTCGATGGGGGAATGGCGAAGCCCTGCACACCGCTAGCATACGATGAGAAAGCATTGGAATTCAAGGAGTTTCCGCGCCTGGGTGGGGATTTCGCCCTGCCAAGTTTGGAAGTAGAGCCCAACACAGGTGACTTGGAGCGTGAAGCAGAAGCGAAAGGCGAGGACGACGAAGCAAATGCCTCGAATCCCGTGCGTTTGACAGCAGGGGTTGAAGATCCAGACGCCTCTCCTGACTGAAGAGCGCCGAATATAGTGATGGGTGGCGAGGATGTAGGCCTTTCAGGCGGTGGCGATGCTGCTTTGTTCGATGCAAAAATGTTCTGGCCTTTGACAGCCGAAAACGGAGAGTTGGGTGATGCATAGGCCATGAATCCTCTCTGAGGAATGAAACGGTTATCACAGGGGGAAAGATAAATGCAAGTCTTGCTTACTAGCTTCGGTGTCGCGACCACCGTTGCAGGAGCCTTCTTGGGCGACTTTGGAGGTTTTGGTTCGGGTGGAGGAGATGGTCTTTTACTCTCTCGAGGGTTTTCGTCTTTTTCATCATCATCCCGGGGCCGTTTGAATGGTTCTAATGGTGGTTGAGGACTATCCTGAGGACCTTGACTAGTTCCACGTTCCGACAGCTTGCGCTTCAAGTTCTTATCCCCACTCTCAGACTCCAACATAACCACGGAATTGGATACTTGTGATAACACCACAACCATAAGCTCAAGGGCCATAAATAGAGTGGCGTAGCTCGTCTCACCTTCACTGTCTGTAGGCCTATCCGAGGTCTCTTCATTAACGTCGCCAGTTTCAACTGGCGGCGTAGGATCCGCTTCGATATCTATATCAGGAGTGGCAGGCTTCTTGTTTCGCCAGTTAATATCCTCAACTCCCTGGCTTATTTGCCGTACTTGGATCTTCATTTCATGCGGTGGAGAGACGCCAAGTGGAGGAGAACCAGAATTGGATCGGGATTGCGAGTCGTCATCTTCCTCTTCAGTAGCATCTAAATGTGTTCGGTTCTTCTTCGCAGGGGTACGTGTGTCTCTAGGTTCCCGAAGTACATCATTGTCCTATATGCATTCAGTACAGTATTCCGTAGCGATCGATAAAAGAATATACATTGGTGGACTGGGGCGTATTGACTGGTTCCAATGAGACCTCCCGTTCTCGTTTCCTAGAGAGCTTAGTGTCTAGATCGGATAGATGAACACGGACGTGAGTGGAAATAATTGAAAAAATTCTGACCTGGTGTCGGAGAAGGGGGAGTAGGAGGAGGAGAATGGTCTTCAGGCATTGGCGGCTGAGAAAGCGCGTCGGGGTACAAGGGCAAAGACAAGTGGTGGTCGGGGAAAACACCCTGTTCGGATATAGCCGATGCTCTCACAATATGGCACAACTTGGCCCCAACAGTCCATTGTGATCATCTATCGATACATATTCCCTAAAATCTACAGCTAAACAAGGTCGACTCCATAATGTGATATAGTAGTATAGTCGACCTCCAGGTATTGACGAAACCTCTCCAAAAACCCAAAATTATTACAGAAGAGTGAGTCCGTCTGCCACCCTACAGCGGCATATCATAAGATAGTAATTTTCTGCGCTCATGCGCTATAACCAAGATGTCTCTAAGGTTTCGTTCAAGGACAGGTTTCGTCAAAATTCTGACAACGGGTCAACATAGAAACAACGTCTGGATCAACAGAAGACATACCGATCCACGCCAGCCTGTAGATATTCATCTTGATCTATGCAGGTGTGTTAGAAAGATTAGAGCATTTAAACACACTACTCACCGGCTTTCAAAGCATTACCTATTCAATATCTTGTTCAGATACCCGATTCTAGAATTCATGGATGAATATAACGAACCTGTAACACCAACAATGAAATCGGTTTTCCCATACGATCTCAACCTTTGGACAGCCTGCAAGCCAGATAGCACAGGCATCTGATTGTCCAAAAAGACAACAGCAAACTTGCTCTTCTCCAGGCACTCTGTTCTTTTCTCCAAAATTGGCCCGCTAGAGCCGTCACTGGACGGTGTTAGGGGGTTCGAACCACGCCCAAGAATCATCTCCAATGCCACCTCACCATTTTCGGCCAATGAAACTTGACATCCTAAACGCATCAAAAGGCGCCTCATGAGAGTGCGCGTGAGTGGATCATCGTCCACAACTAGGACAGGAAGGACAGGGTCGAACAGCAATGGGGGAGTACTCAAAGACGGGCTACGACGAGCATGCGTCGCATCGAATTGAGCAAGGGGATCAGATATTTTTGAACCAACTGACGTATTAGAAGAGTTTGACGCGTTGGTTGGATGAGCATCCATGTGAAAAGATTGTGGGCTGGGCATTGGGACGTATGTTGGTCGCGGTCTCGTAACTTTTGGCTGAGGTATGGAATCGTCCATCGTTTCAGGTCTTTCAATTCGATCCTCATATGAATTTCTAGCATCCGGTTGCATCAAGGCTGGGGAGCGAGAGCCTTGGCGCTGTAAGAATAACTCCACGCGACCGCCTAAGAGAAAATGTCAAAAGAAAGAAGTACAAAAGGAATTCATTAAATCCCAACCTTGTTCCATGAGACCTTGCATCGCAGAGCTGGACCGGCCAAAATCTAACGAAGTAGTGGGGACCACTGGATCGACCACAATTGTATGGGCTTCCGTGGCCTTGAGCTCCACAGGAGCATCAATAGCATTTTGATTACTCGAACTTATTGCTCTCTCGGACGAAGGTTTTGGTGGATGGCCTTCAGCTAAGGCTTTGTGCCCAACACCTAAAGGAAGCTCAACCCAGAAAGTGGAACCCTCATCAAGCTTAGAGCGAACACCAAGTCGCCCACCACTGAGTTTGACAATTTGGCGAACTAGAGCAAGACCAAGCCCGGTACCCTTTCCACCTGCATTCCTGAAGTTAACAACACGCGCAAGCCGAGGTTTCTCCATCACGAACCTTGTAGCCTTCCTTGCTGTGTCTGGTTCCACGCATCTAGAACTGTCGTTTAAGCTTTGCACTACAAGTCCATCTGGAAGCATACTGCTTACAGAAAAGCTTGTTGTCCACAAGGTCCCGAGGGCTAATACCAAATCCGGTGTCCGTCACTTCAATGCGAACAACGATATAGTCTAGGCCTGGACGCTTGCCGGGAGGCTCATTATTATGTTGGCTGAGGTGCGAGGCTGATAAAGGCGGATGTCCATTGTTATGAGAGGCCTGGTCCGAGCAACCAGAACTAGAGGATGATGCTGGAGAAGGAAGGGTGCTGTCAAGCATCGCCGGCAAAACCAGCTTTGTTTTAATCGATAGTTTGCCACCATCTGGAGTAAATTTGCAGGCATTGCTATGTTAAGCCAAATCAAAAAGGATATAACGACTAAAACATGATAGGCATACCTGGCAAGATTAGTGATGATCTGCCTTAGTCTTGCTTCGTCTCCAGTGACAATACCTTCCAGACCAGGATTATCACAGATATGTCTCCGAATTGCCTCGTCACTTTCACCGGTAGCCTTATAGGTGGCATGCCGGGCGATCTGATCAATCTTTGGGTCCAATTCAGTTTCAAACTCTAGGCCTCGAGCATCGGTGGTGAGACGAAGCGGAATGAAAAGCGATCGCATGACATGATGAAATCCGTAGGGCTAGAACAATTGGGCAAATCAGTTAAGTTAAGCCACAATGAATTTGTCGACCATTGCATCCAGAACGTACCAAAGACACCGATTCAAAATTCCCGCTGTCCATTCGATTACTGGGAAAGAATTAGTCAAGACATTGCATCAAGGATCTGAGCTCGTACAAATCCAACACGTCGTTAAGAACTGCATATTCAAATCAATAAGGAATCAGGCAAAGAGTCCATGCATCTGCTGACCTTTTGACATCATGCTCAAGCTTCCTTCCAGGGCGCTAAACTCAATCTCTTGTTCCTTGGCTACGGTTCCCGATGCCTCCATGTTCTGTACAGCTAGAACTTATGCAAATCTTAGCAGTGCTTCTAAAACTAAAAAAGTAAAAAGAAAAAAAAAAAAAAAAAACTTACGGGCAGTGTTCAAGGGAACGCGCACCTGTAATGGCGCAAAAAATAGGTAAGACGCATATTAAGAATGAAAAGCTACTTATCATGGAAAACGTATCTGACACGAATGTCAGCAAAAGGTTCGGCGACATGACATTAGAAATCTACCTACGATGTGAGTCGACGCTTGGATTCAGCTGCCTTCCTTTCGTTGATTTGTGCCTTTTGTGTTGCCTAATACATTGAAGATGAGCACCTGGTAGGACGTACCCCCTTACAATTTACCTTAAACTGGACTTTCAGTTGATCCCGCAGTGTGAATAAGCGCCTTTCTGACTAAAAAAAAATGTAAATGAGCTGATGATAATGACTCGACATTCATCCTTACGCTCTCCCTGATGTAGTGGACATATAGCAAGACTTGATCATTGTCAATAATCATTTTGAGGCCTGTAATGAGAGATACTCACAACTATGGAAAAGAAAGAAGTTTATCATGCCTGCACGAAAATCACATTAGGTTCACTGACCACTCTCAAACACGCAAGGGGTATACGTACTTCTGACCCAAGTGCTCTTCAAGGGTATCATCAGCGAGCAAGATCTAGAATACTTGGTTGAATTTTAAATGTGGATTGGGAAAATGAAAGGGCTCACATGATAAAAAAGGTCCCCGCGCCGATCGCTGCGGGGAGGCGGTTCATCTTGAGGCCAAATAGGCCTACGACCTGTAGTGCCTGAACGTTGAAAAGACTCGTTAAAGAAGTACAGAAGTATAAAATAGATGGAGCGCTGCAAACCGTGGTATAATAGAATATCGCGAGAAAATCTCGGCCTTGACAGTTCAGGTGAGCGTGCGGTGCGTGGGCATAATAGGGACAAAGATAACTGGAGGCAATTCAGCCATGAAACGTCGTCGGATGGGAACTGACTGACATGAATAAGACCGAATAGAACGGCCTAGCCAGATAAGCATAAGGTAATACGTTAGAAGAGTGACAGTCTTACCATAACCATACCGAAAGCGTGAGGAAGGTTTGATATATGTTGCTCCTGTCACGGGGCCAATCGTATATAACCATGATCCTACAATGTGTGATCGATATTGACTACGCAAAATGTCGGGGATAGTGCGATAGAACGTACAGGATAGGTATCGTCAATGCTGGGGCAATCTGTGAGATAGCCTTCTGTCAAGTATCTGTGAGGGCATAGAGAGACGAGCCTCACCCCAAAATAAATGATTTGATCAAAGATCTGGTAGAGAGGTCGAGAAAATATGCATCCAAGAACCCAGTTAAGAATCAACCACACTGAGGCCCAGGAAGCAAGTGACTTTTTGGTGAACCAATTCTCCTGCGAACGGGTGGTCAATGCATGGGACGATGTGACAGCACATTCAACGTACCTGGGCATAATGTGCCTCTGATTTTGGGTCCGAGAAGCTCGAACTGAAGAATTTCACAACAAACGGCCATATGCGCCATCGAATAATGACCGCGAGAGACAGAACACCCCAAAAGCCATCAGCGACCACACTCTCATGATCACTTGTACTCCTCCCGGCATGTTGGCTCCCTCCAGACTTTTCAGGGCTGGCGCCGTTCTCCGAATGTGAAGTGGAACTTGTGATGTCCTCGGACCACACACGATCAACAACCACCTTGTCTGTCGTTTCTTCGTCGTTTACTGCAGGAATGTCCGCCATTTGTACGACGTGGGTTTCTGTGGTGTCGTCGATGACTGAGCTGCTGGATGGAGAAGGGGCAGAGCCAGAGCCAACGCGCCGTTTGAACTTTGCCCATATTGTAAGATTCTTTTTAGGGCGACGAGATGAGGACCGAGTAAGAGTCTTTGCAACGACAGGAAGAGGTAATGCAACCGGAGGAGGCATGTCTTTGAACGAAGCAGACTTCCCGGCAGATGGATTGAGTGAAGAGATATCGACTTCCTGGGTCCATCGACTGATACTGCTGTGTCCTGGGTCCCGTGAATAGGGTGACCAAAAGGTCATCAGCGAGGTCCTGGACGACGAGGAAGAAGAGCTTTGGAACGGAATAAGACGACCCCGATCGGAAGTATTCAAGTGTGATGGTCCAAAAGGGGCGTCGTTGATGTGGCAATGAGATTACAAATGTCAGGACCTGTCCCCCAGATTCACTACGCGATTTCATGGTGTTCAGGGTCCACAATTCATCAGGACATGCTCTCTGAGTCGAGACCTTCGCCACACGCCTGGACTTGAAAGAGAATTGACATGCTCGTAAGAAAAGATCGCTGATTGCACTCGCCCGCATGGACGGATTTTTTTTTTTGAAAAGCGCCGCATAACCTACTATAGACTGTGCATCGCTTATAATAAAGCATGGGTGATTGAGTAAAACTATGCTAACTACTTTATGGCATGAAACTGATGTTCAGGTGATCAGTATCACAAAAAACTCAGAGATGTTTGGTTGAATAAAGACGTCTTCTGTCAGCTGTGCCGCCAACACCATATTTGCCACTTTCATTGTGCCCACGTCGGAGTGTGAATCCATTCCTTCCCTTGTTCCTCCTCCACTCCTCCTTCAAACGGGTTACCTAGCACCTTTGTCTGGATTCCTCATAATCAAATCTATACTATCCAGGGTCTCCTTGCCTTTGTACTCGTTTACTATTTTTCTCGTTCATTATTGTAGTTTTCAATTTCTGTCCCCATATGCCTTCGCGTGTCTTTCTCAAGAACGGAGAAGAGGTTAAAGTCAACGGTAAAATCCATTCCGATATTCCCCCGTCCTCTTGAACTAATTTACTGATTTTTCTAGACCATGTTTACTGTTCACCAACCTGCTCGGTTCGGGACGGCACACCTTATTCAATTGCTCGAATAATGGAGTTTTTACCCCCTGAGGACGTTCCCAGAGGGTCGGAATCTGAAAATTACCTGTATACCCGTGTCCGGCTTGCTTGGTACTATCGTCCTGGGGACGTCAGCGACCGTTCTGTAACAGACTCTCGTTTGCTTTTGGCCGCCATATTTTCGGAAGTATGCGACATCAATCAACTGAGGGGCAAGTGCCACGTGGTCCACCGAGACAAGATCTCCGACTTAGCTGGCTGGAAGAAACGTCCTGATCGCTTTTACTTCAATCGTCTCTTCGATCCCTATGTGAAAAAAGAGTTTGAAATCATCCCATCTACTGATGTCAGAAATCGTGAGTGTTTCGTTGATTTTTTTAAAACCTTCGAATGCCGATTTCTTTAGTTCCTGATGATATACGTGACACTTTGATATCTCGATATGAATATGTTGTGGCGGAGAAGGAGGTGATACCTGACCTTACCGACGCAATACGCCTATGCGGTACTTGTGAAGAATGGTGTGCTACGTAGGTTCCTCTCACTCTACTCCTCCAGCAATATGTAATAATTGTTCTATTAGTCTTGATACAGTACAATGTGATCGTTGTAAACGGTACTTTCATATGCGTTGCGTGCACCCACCGCTGGCGGCCAAGCCTTCCAGAGGCTATGGTTGGACATGCGCGCCTTGCTCTCGTCAGCATGAAGAGGAGGTGGACAGTCGTGATGTTCGACACGCAACACCTTTTACCGCACCGAAGAAGACCAATGCTCCTCCGGCAAGGAGTAGGGGTCGTCCTCGGAAGGACAAATCACAAGCTGAGCGTGAAGAGAATATGGTAGTAAAGCACTTCAAAATGTGGCCCTTTCGCTACTTCGGGTAAGTGCTGCAACCAGATCTAATCTTCTCTTTCTCTGACTTTATGACAAGGCAATACACAGTTGCAGACGATACCCTGGGTATGGAATTTCATTTCCTGCGATCTACAGACGGCGAGTTTCTGACGGAAAGCAGATCCGGACGATTTAATATTCCCTCGAACTGCTACTCGCCATGGACCAAAGTTCCAGGCCACTGTAGCACCTGCGCCTGAACTTGATATCAATCCTTCCGGTAAGTTTGTGTGCCCGAGCCATTCTAGGAATTTTTTCATCCCGTTGCAAAGAACCCGACGAAAGAGGAGGTGACAACACGATCGAGAGTCTAGGCATCATCAATACTCTGACGGAAGCAGAAAGTGAGTCTCAAGCCCTTTAGGTGTACTTACGTAATCACTGAAGCTCTTTAGTCGCCGAGGGTGAGCAAAAGTAATTTCAATAAACTATAGAATGACTCTCATCAGTCGTCATTGCGTAGTGGAGGCATGTAAAGCTAGCTTAACCAGCGATTCGGAGCTCCAGTCCAGTGTAGATTGGTTGACAGAAGTCATTCGACGCTTCTCGGACGCTGCTCTAGCAGCGAAACCGCTAACATCAGTTGACATGAAGTCACCAATGCGTTCACAGAAGGTAGGACTAGGATCATTCAAGCATTGGACATTTTCTTGATGCTTTTAAAGTGGAAGAAATACGACACGCTGTACACAGATAGGTCGTGGACCGACGAAGAAGTCGATGCCTTTGAGGTGGCCCTTAATATTCACGGTGCTGAGCTTCGCGCTGTTCGTGAGTCAATTCCTAGTCGGACAATGTCTGAAGTAGTACGCTTTTATGGTTTATGGAAAAGGTCTGCCAGGGTCTTCACTTGACTATCTTTGATACTAATACGCTCTCGGCAGCACGAAAGTTGGTGAAGAGAATCGTCGAATGTCCAAAAGTGGTCCTCGTAAAAGAGTTCAGCATCGCAAGTATGATACTCCGGAACAAGCACTGGAAGGCCAGCGTGTTGGACTCGCCGATAACGAGGGCTCGATTATTGGAGAGCCATCCAAACCACCGACCTGTGCAGCATGTAGGACCCGGGAATCTTCAACGTGGTGGAAAGCACCCAAGGGTCTCACAACCGGATTCATGTGTAACAAGTGTGGGACGGATTGGAGGAAATACGCCGATTTAGTCGTTCGCCCAGTTCGGGACGAATCGGTGGGTAAGTCAAGGGCTGAGAAACGGGAAGGCACTCCTCTTAATGGACCTTCTGCAAAACGATCTCGAGTAAGAATCATATCTAGATTTTTCGTACAGCATATCCTGATCTTCAATTCATCTCAGACTTCTGCATCTGCAGCTTCAACTCCACCACCACCAAATGTTGTTCAAATCCGATGCAATGCTTGCAACAAGAACGGGCCGATAGGGAAGGTTTTGAAGTGCAAGACTTGCCAGTTTCGTGTCCATGCTGGTGAGCCTCTTCCTGTCATGAATACGCCATTCCAAGATACGGCACGTCTAATTTCAAGTCCAGGTTCATGCGGTATTACTCCCGACCCAGCCGAACTGGATCAATGGAGATGTGAACTTTGTCGTAATCAGGAAACGCTCGAAGCTTCCATGGTACATACACCCTTCTTGTCAAGGCTTTACAACTAACTTTCACGCGTCACGCAGAATTCTGATTGTCTCCTATGTCCTCGTACCTCAGCAGAGGAGAGAAAACATCCATCGTTGCCTCCTGGTGACTCTTTTTTGCGCGCATGCAAGCCTACTGAAGGCCAGGGCTGGGTGCACGTCCTGTGTTCCGTCTTTACCCCGGAGTTAACTTTCACGGATGCTTCCAGACTCCGGCTTGTCGAGGGCCTGAGTACGATTTCTCGACATCGCTGGGCAACGGTAAGTTTTATTAATTCTCTACCCCGAGCTTTTCTTAGGAACCTGTGTTTAGAAATGCTGCATCTGCTTCAAAGATGGCGGCTCAGTTGTTCGATGCAGTGATTGTAACAAGGAGTTTCACGTTTCTTGTGCTTGGAAGAGTAACCATCGGTTCGGTTTTGAAATCCAACCTGTATGTTGTTTTTTCGTGATGCAATCCGTCGCTCACAAATTTACAGGTGAAAAGCAGCCGCAGGGAGACGACAACCATGACGACCTTCAAGGGCGAACATGGTTGCATGAATGCTGTCATAACATGCAGAGACCATGATCTTTCTAAACGCGATATCTACGACATCTGTGAAACAAATGAAGGTGGCGAGGTATGTTGTTGCATCTATCTCGCGCATTATGAAGCCTCATCTTCTCTCATTAGACGGCTCTACAAGTGTACTGTCAAGCATACAAACAAGCACTTGTTGGACAAGCACATGCGCTTCTGCGGAAGGCTCGACGCCTCGACGCAATCCTCAACGTGCGAAATGACGCCGTTGTTATTCCACCGCCCGAACCATCTCATTCAGACCCTGTTTGTTGTCGTTGTGACTCGCAGTATTCACCTGCTTTTTATGCGTTGGAAAGGACGGTGTGGATATGTCATAGGTGTAACCATGAAAATAGAAGCGAGAGGGGGACTCCAGATTCATGGGACGACTTGTGTAATGCTCAGTACATTAGATCTATACAGTAATAACAAGCAAAGTGTAAAAGGAATAGGGAGGTGCGCATGTGCTCGCAATACCATTACGAGCGAACGGTCGCTTTGCATGCATCATCCCCTCCAACCTTTCCCAACCACGGGTGCTTCTTCGCTATCAATAAGGACTCTTCGTGGCCCGCCTCGGGCTGGTGGGGGCTTTGCTACGGACCCTGATCTCGAGGACGAGACTGTGCTAGGTTTGCTCGATGGTTTGACAGCCTTTTTCTCCCCTGCGGTGCTGGGCGGTGGTAATTTGGGTGCGACTTTCAACGCCTTGCTATTTGACTTGTTCCGATTATTCTCTTTTTCGACGCCCGCTGAGGTTTTAATGCGCCCAGCCACGGCTGGGAGGGCCTTTGCCTTTTCACGACTCGTATTCGTGCGCGAGTCGCCTTTGGTTGTGTTCGCGTTGGGCGGGCGGCCGACCTTGGTCTTTACGATGTTCTTCTCTTGTAACGGATGTTCTAAATCCGATTCTGAAACGCCAAGCTCTGCGGCCAGTGACATTTGGACGGGAGGAACGTCTAGCGCTTCTTTGACGTGTTGCTCGTTGTCCTCCACAACTGGCTCCAGCAGGCTCGAAACATCAGATCCTGAGTTGATCGCGTCGGGGCTGGTAGGCGAGTTGCCCAACAGTAGGATGCGGCTTAAAGGACTCGGTTTTGCAGGGGAGTAGGCATGAATCATATGTTGTGCGAACGGTTTTGCCACTGGAAATAGGCGTCGGGAGGGTGTGGAAGGAACATTGTGCCCCGCATGTTCAGGTTCAGGAGGGGATGGTGTCGGGGACAACGGGGTCGTACTTTGTTGAGGTGATTCTTCCGTAACCTGTATGGAAGGTGCCAAGGGAAGAATAGCTGGCTCCATGGGCAAGGATGCATGTGGTGAAGGAGGAGGTAGTACAAATGAAGTGGGGAGAAGTGACATGCCAAGTGGCTTTGAATTAAAGCTTAGTGCTGGTAACGGTGGGAGGACCTCCGTTTCATAGGGCGGAAGGGCCTTGGAAGGTGATACGAGAGACGAACGCCTCGAGACGCGTGTCGTCTTCCTTAGGTTAGACCCCGCCTTCCCCACACGAACTTTGATTGAGGATTTTTTTGGAGATTTCTTCGGAGATTGACGGATAGCAACTACTTTCTGAGGGGATACTGCAGTGAGAGGAGTTGGTGGTAGCTCAGCCAACATCATTTCCATCCGCCACGAGCGCTTTTCGTTTTGTAACTTGATACGCTCTGCCTATTGTGCCGAGGTTTTTTAGCTTCTTCAAAGCTTGTTCAAAGAAAATAGTACAAACCTGGATTCCCGCTCTCTCCTTACCCAACTCGATAGCAGCTTCGGTGAACTTTTGACGCTCTTGATCAAGCTGCTTCTTGATCTCGTCAAGTCGCTCCCTCTCAGCATCACGAAGTGGCACCGACATCAACTCTACGCTCATTTCAGCGATATCGCCAGTTACAGTTTGGTGGTCTTTCGTGAACTTATCGAACATGGCTCGTGTTTCCAATGCTTGTGTTGCCAACTGTTGTTGTGATCGTTCTATGGAGTGTTAGCACTGAAACCTGAGTGCAACAGTACAAACACAACAAACCGAGTTGTTCTTGCAAAGTATTGATCAGATCTTGCAACCGTTGGTTCTCAGCATCCAATGGAGGACGGCTAGGAGCGATAGGTTGAGGTGGCGCTACCGGAATCTTTTGTTTTTCGGATAGCGTTGTCAGAGTATCTTTGAGGTTCTTGATGGCACTATTTAATTTGTCGTCTGCGTTGCTCGCTGGATGCATTGGGAAAAGAGTCGTAAGCGTAAAGGGGGTCGGCTGTGGTTTTTAGTCAATCAAAATGAAAAACTGAGCGAACAGGTGCCCATACTGCTTCACAATTCTCGGCCGAAGCGGGGCGGACGTGGTGCAAGGCTGATTGGACCTCGTTGACGGCAGTCACGACCAAGTTTCGAATGAAAACGTTGTCTACCGCTAGCTGAGTCCTTGCTCTCTCAGTCTCGTCCAGGGTAGCCTCCAAGAAGCTCAAAGTGCCAAGTCTTTCTGTACCAGAGACGACAGCAAGATTGGCACATTGGAGACCACTCGGTACCGTCATGAGTTTGGCTTGGGCGTCAGCAAGTTTGTTCCACTTTTCAGCCATGCGCTCCACTTCTTTTTCTTTCTTCTTCAACTCAGTTTGATGAGTCGCTCTAACACCCTGCAGGGCCACGCGAGTGCGCTGGAGGTCTGCAGTGGTTTGCTTATGAGCTGCCTCATTTGCCTGCAAAGCACGCATCGCTGCCCTAAAACATGGTCAACTACCGGTTCCTAGACCATGGTGAGGTACTGCGTACCCCAAACGTGACTTATGAAGATTCATCTCGCGCTCCGCATGTGCAGCTCTTTCCATAGAGTCTCTATGCAAGGACATCAATCGTTCATGATCATATGTGAGAGTGCGAAGCTTTGCTGCTAGCTCTTCTGTTCTAGACATATCCTCCTGCAACGGAGATCAATCCTCAATTACTCTACGAGAACATGAGGACTTACAACACGTTGACTCAGCATTCCTAGCAAGCATTTCGCAATTCCTTCCAAGTTAAATTGTGAAATCCCATCGAGGATGATACCAGGGGGTGAGATAAAGCCATGAGCAACCAATTGGGCGTTGATGTAGTCAATACTACTTGAGGCTGAATCAATCGTGGATGGATAGTCATCAATGAGGGGAGAAGACAACGCAGAAAGTGAGTTGTCATATTTATCCCCCTTTGCAGGGGTTTCTATCGTGACTGGCATGAGACGTCGTAAGGGTGTGGTTGGTTAAGGAACTAGTCAGTTCAGTTGTTCTGGTTCAAGGGTCGCGTCAAATCACGTGCTCGTGTTGTTCTAAACTTAAAGCTATGGATTGGCAGTGCATAACTGCCGCGCAAATCACTGGGACTTGGCGAAGGGCAGAGAGACGGTATGTGCACTGACTGCGGATTGTTGATCACTACTAAGTAGCAAGTTGATTGGGTACAAAGGGGTTGATACTGATAAAGATGGCCGAGGTACTCTTACATACGATGTTATGTAGTACATACAATACATAGATGTGTAGATTTAAAGCCTTGACGCCCTGAAGCTGAAGCTGTCGATGACCTGGTGCTGAGCGGCCGACATGGTCCATGAGAAAACAAGGCCAAATTACCTAATCACACTTGGGCCATTGGTAACACGGCTCAAACGACGACGGCTGCGTGTCCCTCTCTCCATCCGGCGACTCTGACCATTGCAGCCGTACACGAATGCCTGGCGTCACTGTGTCGCCAAATTCTCCGGGCCTGCCAGGTTTTGGCTCACCGCAGCTTGGTAAGACGATGTCGAGTCTGCCTCACGACAAGCACCAAACGAATCCTGCATTAGCGACCCAGAGCAGACCTAACATACCGAACAATACATTTGACCCTACAATAATTAAGGAGCAAGCGATAAATGCCGTTCGCAAGGAAGCTCAAGGATCATCCAGCCCCTCCATGCTTGCTGTGGCACACAAACAATACCTCACAGGAAAAGATCATGAGAGCCAAGGTGACCTAGGAGAGGCTTACAGATGCTTCGTTATGGCAGCCACTCTAGTCAAACGGGCGGTGGACCAGCAGTCGGAACAGACGAGAAGTCATTTGTACGCTAGAATGGACGAGTCTTTGAAGGTAAGGTTCCTTTGTACCATCGCTTTCCCACCTTTCTTTAATTCCTTTTCCAGACTGATCTCACAGATCGTATGAAGTCTGTGGAAGAGAAACTCAGGAAAACATTGGACCTTAACCAACTGTGCGGATGCGAGATTAATTCAATCCACAGCTTTCTGCTAACACCTCGCCAGGTCTCATCCGGCTCCTGTTGGAGGCTCCATCGCTGATCGTAAGAAAGCCCTTGAAGGCAATGGCTTGTCTTTTGGATACGATGCAGCTTCAAAACGGATTTCTCGGACTATATCCGAGATGCGTCCACCAGGCTCACCAAAGGAACCCTCGATACGTATCTCGACTCCAACGACCTTGCACGCTTCGTTGCCGTCAGTTCCGACATCATTACCTCCTTCTCCGCATACACCTATCCCAGCATCTTCTTTTCCATCAATCTCTCCCCCATCCTCGCCGATCGCCACATTTGCGCAATCGTTTCCAAGTATAGAAGAGATTGAAGCAAATGTTACATCAATACCTTCTCCGGTAGATGCGACGCCTAAATCCCAGGCAAAGCCGCTGCCCAACGGCATCGCCTCTCAAATTGAAAGGTCCTCTAGTACACCAAACTTTTCGGGCCAGATTCTGCGGTCTGGATCACCTACGCAACCTTCCTTACAGCACAAACCTTCCAACCTCTCCATCCTTTCGTCGTCAACTCTGGCCCAACTGCCATATTCGAAACCGTTGATTCCAATATCAGGAACTGCAACGCCCGAAGAATTGCTTGACTACCTTGATCGCCATAACGTCCTACTTCTTGATGTACGTAGCAGGCCGGATTTTGAAAACGGGCATATCAAATACAAGAACGCTGCTGTAGCTTGTGTTGAACCTTCACTACTCCGGGACGAAACGTATGTTTCGCAAACTTCTATCCCCTCGTTTTATCTCACAAACAACTATAGATTAACTCTTTCTGCTCTAGAACAGGCAATGTCGAAGGCGCCATCAGAAGAAAAATCTGTATTTTCGAACCGCGAGAAATTTGAGCTGGTCGTGCTCTACGACGATCATTCCAAGAGCCTTGGCGGAAGTAACACTCCGCTATCGATGCTGAACCGCCTGATTGCCTCAGCGCGTATGCCTCAAAAGACTTTGAAGAGACAGCCTATGCTCCTCGTTGGTGGCCTAAATGCATGGAAACGTTACTATGATTCCTCCGATGTTCCAACTACTGTTTCTTCAGTTGCGTCACCATCAACATTAACAACAACAACCACCATCCCTAGTTCTCCGCCCGTTAGCAGGGCGAATTCTAATAATCCGTTCAATGCATTGGTATTGTCCGCCGTCTCCAGCCCAGGTACTCTGCCTACTCAGATAGCGAATGGTACACCCTTTCACCGTCCAATGTCGGTAGATTATAGCTTTGGACATTCGAGGTTAGTAAGACGCTCATAATACTTGAATTCATTCTCATTCATGCCCATGAAGATATCCTGCCGAAACATCGTATCCTGCCATGGTTCCTCCTTTGAATGGGTTTCCGCGTCATCCCGGTATTGCACGGCATTCTTCCAGTTCTTCAATCTCAGGGAGCAGTGACAACGTCCGTCATTTCATCATTTACTGAGTAGGCAACTAACTCGATTTTATTTAGCTCCCTTCTCCTGCCAGTTATTACAGTAATTTACCATCAGGACAATTTTCTTACCCTGCACTTGCACCGATACCCATACCGCCATCACCCCAATCTATTGCTTCTCTGCCTCCAGCATCGATAAAGCCTTCCCAATTATCACGAAAACGGACGGACTATGACGACCCGTCACAAGAGGCTGTCTCAGATCTTCGCATGCGCACGCAGATTGCTTATCCTGCGCTTTCAAACCCTCCAATCTTACAACCACCCCCACCAGCAGCGTCTTCAGCTCTCGAACGCCAAGACACTCGACCACGAATACCGACGGCACCAGCCCCAGCCCCTTCTGCCGGACTCAGAAATCCTTCTAGTTCTGATTTCCAAGTTCATTACTGGTCTGAATCTTTGAGCCCAGTCTGCGGCTTGCTTAACCTTGGCAACACGTGCTTCATGAATGCAACATTGCAGTGCCTCTACGCGACTGCACCATTTCTGAGTTTTTTCAAGGGTGCGTCTAGTTACCTTTCTATGACCTACGCCCTAGTCCACGTTCATCTAACATCATGCAGATCATCGTTGGGAAAAATCTATCAACATGTTGAATCCCTTGGGAACGCAAGGCAAAGTTACCAAATATTTTGAATCACTGTTGAAAGACATGTGGGCGAAAAAAGAGCCTACTATCAAGGATAGACTACAGGCTTGCCTGGTAGGTGCTACAACTACAACTCTAATCATTCGAGTATTGCTGACTCTTCACTCAAGGCAGTGATACGTCAATATGATCCGCAATACAATGGATCCAACCAGCATGACTCTCAAGAGTTCCTTACTTTCCTTCTCGACAAAATGCATGAAGATCTAAACCGTATTTTGACACGTCCACCCCAGCCCAGGTTCACTCCGGATCAAGAACTTGCGTTAGAGAGACGGGATTCCCGACAGGCCATAGATGAGGAATGGGCCAATTGGCGAAGTTCCAATGATAGTATTATCGTTGATCTATTTCAAGGACAGTTCAAAAATCGACTGCAGTGTACAACCTGCGGAAGGGTAGGCGAGCATTTTACCACTCATTACGGAAGCTGATGATAGTCCATCACAAGACCTCAACCACATATAACGCCTTCTCGATTCTGCAGTTGCCAATCCCTCCAACCGGAGCTACCCACCTTCATAATTGCCTTGATGTTCTCTTCCGGACAGAGGCCTTGAGAGGCGATAATCGTTGGTGAGCGCTCCTTTAACGTGCCCGGGTGACACATTTCTCATCACCCTGCTAGGGACTGCCCTTCATGCAAAACCAAGCGAGATGCAACAAAGCGCCTCAGTTTGGCACGTCTGCCGCCTATCCTTGTCATACACCTCAAAAGGTTTCAGACAAGCGGGAGCAGCGCAGGAAAACTCGATACCTTTGTCCATTGTCCCACGAAATATTTAGAATTCCACGCCTCGCCTGATATGCCTGACGAGCCGCGGGGTGGTCCAAGTGGAGACCCACAAACCCAAGTTGCGCCCTACAAATATGAGCTCTACGCCGTGACAAATCACCGCGGGCAGCTGAATTCAGGCCATTGTGAGAGTTTACCGTTGATTGACACCATATCAATTGCTAATGAATCGCAGATACTGCCCATGTACAGACATTCGGAGACTGGTACTCCATTAGTGACATGCAGATATCGCGATTGACCAGCCAGGTTGTGGTAAGTTACCTTGGGATTCCCTGCTCCTACCTTTATGTTGACGATTCGGCAGACCAAGGAGGCTTACGTCCTCTTCTACAAGAGAGTAAATAGGTAGATAGTTGGACTCTTTTTCGTCTTATCTAGGGACGTCTCCCATTTGTATAACTATAGATATCACTTCTCGGCATTACGCATTACTACCACCATTACCCCGCATGTAACGTTATCACCCCCAGTAGTTATACCATATCTGTATTCGCATCGTTACTTACGGAAAAGTACAAGTTACAAATTACAAGGATCTAGCTGACATTATGTCCTGGAAATATCGATTTAAAGCTGTGAGTTTGTCAAACGGCGCCATAGCACCAACGTAGCCATCAGGACGGATGATAACCACTGCACCAGTTGGCGCAACTCCGTACTTGACATATGCCTCTCCACCACTGGCTCGCACTTGCCTATCGATGTAGACTCTGTAGTATACTTAGATTTGTGGCTCACCTAGGAGACGACAGAGGGACTTACTTGGACCAATGCGACCGGAAAAGGCTTGGGAGGTCGGTATATTTGACATTATTGGC